>JAAXYW010002664.1:0-14342 GCA_036851895.1 Orthonychiurus folsomi | reverse complement strand
TTTAATTTATTTAATAAAAATTCTCGCTCCGCAATCCTCGCTCCGCAATTCGCTCGGTCCGCAATTTGCTCGGTCCGCAATTCTTGCTCCGTAATTCTCGCTCCGCAATCCTCGGTCCGCAATTTCCCGCTCCGCAATCCTCGCTCCGCAATCCTCGCTCCGCAATCTTCGTAGAATCGTCCGTCTTGATCATAATAAAATGCTGTGCTAAACAAGCTTTTTTGGGCTTAATTTTCCGAGCTGTTACAGACTGCAGAAATACTCATCTCAAATTAAAGTATTCCGACCTACTAGTTCGCAATGGTATTTCACCTTCGTTGAAAGGCTGACGTAAGTCAAGCGGTATTAACGTTTTCAAGTTTTTCAAATTTTCCGTTAAATTGTGCTCGCTTAAAGGTTTTTTGTACCCTATCCCTAATATGAATTTATGATTATAACTATGTAAGCACTCACCATTGAATGCACCAATTAATTTATTGTGTACATATTATGATATAACCAAAACTGTAGTCGGATTTAACGGCCTCCAGCACAATTTGTATTTTGGTAATGCCAATGAAGTGTGCTTTGGTGGCAAATGCAAACCCTTCATCTCATTAGCTTCACAGATCACACTAACTTGTCTTCAAAGACAATAACATTTTACTCGTGTAATACGACACCTTAGAAACTACTTTTGTAGTCGCTGACTTTTGAAAGAACCCAGTGGATCCGATTTCGAACCGATTTGGCCGACATGATTTCATACTCTTAGACATGATCCGGCAATCCCAATCACTCATATGAATTCCGGCTCTTTTCCATTCAGAAGTAAACTTTTTCGAGACCGTGTGTAGTTGGCCGAATCGAAGGTACATGATGAAAATACTTACCCCACATAAAACGGCTACGAGACTGGTTATAATCATAATTAGTGTTGGTATCGCTTTATGTAGACGAACCAAGACACAAATGCAAAGAACTCCACTACCAATGATTAAATTAATCAGTACGAGCATCACATCTCGTTGTAAACCGTTGTTCACTTCTACCAGCAGCTGAATGCATCTGTAGATATGGAGGGCGGTTTCGGGTTGGCGCAGGGCATCTTTGGTGTGCTTGCTTGTTATGCTGGGACTGGAAGCAAAAAGATACCGACGCCATATATGCGTANCACATCTCGTTGTAAACCGTTGTTCACTTCTACCAGCAGCTGAATGCATCTGTAGATATGGAGGGCGGTTTCGGGTTGGCGCAGGGCATCTTTGGTGTGCTTGCTTGTTATGCTGGGACTGGAAGCAAAAAGATACCGACGCCATATATGCGTAGATCTATAATCCAGAGTTTTTTATGTTTCCATATGTTCTAGCAACAGTATAGATTGTTATATACACTAATGTATGTATGTATGCATAGCGTTGGACATATCCTTTTCGGACAAATCCGACGTCGGAATGTACAGTGTGATAGTGAGGCAAAGGTGCTATAATTTTACATAATTCATCCGAATTATAACCAGACCAAGTCTGGTTTACCAAATCCGTCTCACAGAGACATTCCGAAATTTCCCTCAAACATACTTAAATCAGTGCCAATGAAAGAAACTCTAATTTGAATGGAATTTACGAATGGAATTTACGTCGAGGGAAGCCCAGCCGCATTTACGTGCAACCGAAGGCAGCCTCAGGAAAAACAAATTCTTAAAAACCTAAGGCACTAGACTCAATATTACTGTCGCCAGGTTAGCTGGAAGCAGAATAATGCACATTAGATTAGGTGCACCTGCATTAGTCCGCACGATACATAGTATCAGATTACTGGAATCAGCACCACAGAACCACGTCGACTGGCTTATATACACTAATACACTATAGATAATTCTTAAAATGATTACTTTTTAAATTTACTATTTCTTACTGGTAGCGTCAAAATTTCAAGAAGTTAAAATTTACCTTGCCTCCTTCGTGAGGAATGTTAGAGTTGAGGCCGTGCTGATGCAAAGAGTTATGAAAATCATACTACAAGTAAATATTATTAAACATGACAGATGCGTTGTATACCCACGCAATCAGAACCACAAACCAATAATTTTTTTCTTCATTCCCGAGGAGGTAAGTTGTAAGAAAGTAAGGGGCATTTGGATCATAGAAGAATAGACCCACTGTGTCAAGTATAAATATTGAGATGCATGTTATTGCAAGAATATAAATGATGCGATCAGTAGTTTTGTCCACTGGAGGAGCATCTTTTTGCATGTAAACATCTATACAAGAGAAGTTTCATTATTGTGTGCATTCAAGGGCATGGCATACGTTTCAACGCCTCTTACTCATACCGGAGAGATATAAGATAAAGTAAGCACATAGTTAGGGGATTTAATAGAAATTCCTACCTTTAATCAACTTGCTGAATTTCATGTACTGTGCAAAATTAAAGCGCACAGTCTCCACATTTGGCAGCAATGCTAGTTGAAACAATACAGGAATTGAATTTCCAAGTACCATAAGCACGTGAATAAGAATAATCCCAGCATTTTCTCGTTTCAACATTGATTTACTTAGAGACCACGCACCAATGAATTGTGTGAAAGTAATGTACACTATCACCAAATGCCATGCTACATTTCCCCAGCCGCTGCATAGTCGAATTTCCCTCCGGTATTTATCCCACTGAAAAGGAATTAATTTTGTGTAGCAGCCTAAACGATAGGATATTTCTATGATTTGTTTCACACTGGGAGTCAGCATATTATTTTTGTGCTCTTTGATATTCTATGTATATACTTTTTTCAACTGGTAATTAATACTATAATTTTTCACTCTTTTGCGGTACGGGTACGGAGCTATTTAGCAAATGATCGACTATTCCAGCAACCTGGAACAATCGACTTGTATTGTAAATCTATTTTTCGATGCAAAATTTAGTAAGGGCAATGGGAGTGTAGGAATAAATACAATATTGGGATTTAAACTTAATAGGAAAGAATTAATGATGAGGGTTCCTGATGAAACCAACGCAAACTTTGGCGTCGTTCCAATTTATAGGCTGGACTTTTATGCTGCTTTTGAATACATTAGCAAGAGTACTCGCTTTAATTGAATTTGACTCTACAATGAAGTGGTGTGTCTTATACGAATACGAAGTTTTCAATGATTCAGGGTAGAAAAATGCCACGAATTAGCAAAAGGAACTACACTAACTACAGAGCATATCGACTATTCCTTAACGCAAGTATTTGGTCTACAGAACTTCATGTGCATAGCATGTTGTATGATTGGAGTAATTCCTAGGAAATGAATGTATTATTCCAAATCACACTATTATAGTGAATAATATTTCCCGAACCAGTCAGAAGAAGAATGAATGGCTGCATGGAGAAAATGACAAGCTGCACCTGCAAGTTCAAACAATAAACATGTCACATTTGTAGCCCTAAACATACCAAATAGGTTGAAAGTGTTTAACATCATGGGGAAAGCACTTTCCAATACATATTCACTCAAGTTTATTGGAGGTTGGCGTAAAGAAACCTTGTTTACATTGGACTTATTGAAGAGTGGAATATACAAAATCTCCACAACACATGTGTTTGATAAAAACAAGGATGAATATAATAACAAAACTTTCATTTAGTACCTACAATTCCTCGAATAACGCTCATTCAAATTTTCAAATCTGTTGTGTAGTAATTTTCCAATGCATATTCACTCAAGTTTATTGAAGGTTGGCGTACAGAGCTCTGTTTACTGCGTAGAAAAACGTTGTTTACATTGAACTTATTGAAGAGTGAAGTACACAAAATCTTCACAAGACACGTGTATGATAAAAACGGGATGAATATAATAATAAAACTTACATTTAGTACATAAAATTCCTCTAATATTGCGAGTTCAATTTTTCAAATCTGTGTATTATAGTTTTTTTTTAAATATGAAGCTATTAATATGCAGCTGCATATTGCATCTGCTTTTTAATTGCTGTTCGACTACTATTTCATTTTTGCCTGCAATGAAGACACTAAATTTGGGGTTGAATATTCCGCATTTTAATTCATGTGCGTTTCATGTGATTGACTTTGGTTGGACAAATCTGAGCTGGGTTCAGGGGCAAATTATTACCGGACATCAAGGAGACCATACTTGGACTATTTACACATCGCGTGGGATTCAGCACCACAGCAGTGGCTCCGAAAACGTGTTCAAACCCTGGAATAATCGTCTTCAGTGCAATATAAATTTCCTTTTGGGAATAAACATGGACGGCTCAACAATTTATAAAATTGCTGCTAATATCACCAAAACCAATCACATTTTTATATATGTAATGTATCTCGCGCCATATTTGTCCCGAACTATTTATATGCCAAATGAATTTCTAAATTTAGGGAATCCCTTTCATCGCTTTGATATACAATTGAGTAGTGCAGAAACGGAAACAGAGAGAGCGTGGCTCTCGGCTAGGAATACTGTCACCCCACAACATTTCAGTGGTATCACTCCTTACCCAAAAGGCACAGGAGTTTTGGATCCACGTGATCTGTGGTCATTATGGTCAGCCCGCTTACTTACCGGTGGTATCAGGATTGGAATATTTGAACCGTTACTCAAACTTCCCGCCAACTTGAAAGTATTTCGAATACCCAGCGTTGGCGGGACACCTGCAACTTTAAAATGTCCTTTCGATGTCGGCTATTTGAGGATTTTGTGTGATATTTCTTGGAAATTAAAAGCCAGTGAAATATTTTTTGCCTCCGATTCGTCATCTGGATCTGTCATGGCCAGAATGCAAGGGGTTCACACTTTCCTGTATTTGAGACGACAAGGAAAATACATAAGGAGTCCCCTTGTTAGAGCGCTGCGTCACAGATCAGTTATTAATCAAATTCCCTTCAAGATATTCTACTGTGAGCACAATTACAATCTAAGATATGACAACACATTCATATGGTTGAAACCCTTTGACACAACTACATGGATCCTATTGGCTACCAGTAGCGTTGTATTGATGACTATTTTTAGAAGGAGGTGGTATCAAGTCATCCGCATCTCTCTTCAGAATGAGATGCAAGGGAAATTACATTTCCCACTTGAAATGATGTTTAGTTTAGCTGTTATAACAATTGCGGCGTCATATACCTGCTTAATAACCAGTGATATGATAGTACCAGAAAAACCACTTGTTTATGCGACAAACCGTGAACTATTTTGCTTCAGGAAGAAAAATCCATATCCGGATTTCAGGTAACTGGAGCAGTGAGGATTTACAACGGGATGGAGTATGGCAAAAAATGGCGGAACTGTATGAACACATTGGGGTAACACGACATTCAATTCATTTGCTGAGACCAAGTGAAGATACGAATTACACATCCGAGGAAGCCAGTTTTATAGTTCATGGGGTGGAGACGCCATTTTCCCTTGTTAAAACGAAGAAGGATCATCCTGAGCTTACATGCCATACTGTAACAGAAGACAATGCATTACTGGACATTCACGATGTTATAATAGACCGGTACGCTGACGATAAAGCGAGTTTAGTGATGAATATGGCTGTTCATGCAGGGCTATTTACAAGGGAGAATGATGCCATTGATTTCAAGAGAACGCTCAGCGCTAAAAGGACTCTGGAGAATATTTCATTTTTTCAGAAGAAACCGAAAGCTCTGGCAATTTCAGCGAGGAAAGTACAGTCTGTATTCCAGATTTACGCTTGTCTTACTGGTTTAGGTGTACTAGTTTTTATTATTGAATTTTGTCTTCGTATTGCGATCAGATTGTACAGGGATGTCCAGTATGCTTCTTGCCTTTCACAAATTTGATAAATTATTAATTGTACATTGCATGCTAAATAGTGGGCCAACGCCACCCCCGCTCTCAACAAATAAAATCATGGCATAAGTATTTAACTAACATTAGTTTAAAATTATACCGAAAGGTTTTTTTGAGCAGTGTAATAAGTGTAAGAAATTACACAAATGTAATAAAACAATATAACTCTTCATCAACCAAATGTACATGCGTACTCCCGCTCTCAACAAATAAAATCATGGCATAAGTATTTAACTAACATTAGTTTAAAATTATACCGAAAGGTTTCTTTGAGCAGTGTAATAAGTGTAAGAAATTACACAAATGTAATAAAAAAAATATTCTAACTCTTCATCAACCAAATCTACATGCGTACCTCATTGTTAATGTTATTTCACAGCGACTTCCGGGTTTGGCATGGAAAACAAACACAACTCGGTGGCCTGTCCTCATTGGCTCGAGGCCGGGGGTTGAGGCTGTTGTCCTGGCCATCCAAATTCCAAAGCGACGTGTCCCTTTACTTCAAACTGACTGTAAATTTAAATTTACTTGCCGATCGGCGGCAGTGGCTGTCGGCTAGGACGCTGGGAGACTTCATAATAGGCAGTAGTGTATTTATTAAGTTCTTTGAGAAAAAGTCATACTAGCTTACTACAAACCACCTTATTTACAAATTTCAAATTTGTGCTAGCCATGATCGGCCGGCATACTCAATCTGCATCAAGAATTGATGTTTCAATTAAATGCAGTATATCAAGCTGTTATACTAAACTGGTAGTGGTACATGGGTTCCAAGATGTAAGTAAATTTTCGGCTGGGACGCTGGGAGACTTCATAATAGGCAGTAGTGTATTTATTAAGTTCTTTGAGAAAAAGTCATACTAGCTTACAAACCACCTTATTTACAAATTTCAAATTTGTGCCAGCCATGATCGGTCGGCATACTCAATCTGCATCAAGAATTGATGTTTCAAATAAATGCAGTACATCAAGCTGTTATAACTAAACTGGTAGTGGTACATGGGTTCCAAGATGTAAGTAAATTTAGTAAATATAATTTGTTCAATCTGATTCCACATTAGAAATTAGGCCTAAGAATGCATTGGCACAAGTTCTCGTTTGGAGGAAGTACATTCAAAACTTGATTCCACATTAGAAATTAGGTCTAAGAATGCATTGGCACAAGTTATCGTTTGAAGGAAGTACATTCAAAACTGGACTAGAAATCATTAGGGGGTTTCAAATGAAAGTGATTAATCGATTAAATCACTTTTTTCGATTAACGATTATAATGGTTTTTCATTTTACACGCAAATAAACTGATTTTAATGGATAATCATTAATCGTCTCTGTAGTCAATTATTTGGATTTAATCGTTTTTTCCTACCCAAATAAGTAAAAAGTGGTTTAGCATTGAAGCGGTGCATTTAAGTAAAACTGATTTAATCCAATTATCAAAAAACGAAAAAGCGGATAATCTTAATCACTTGAAACCCCCCATTTTTGTTACATTTTTGTTTTTACTAAGAAATCCAAGGATCTTTATTTTCTGGCTCGGGGTCTATACTGGGTTGCCTGTTTTTACCAGCATTACTTCCATGAAAATCATATTGTCAAATTTGTGCCAGCCAGCCGTGAACGGTCGACAAATTTTACATTCTGTAGTTAGCTAATTTATCCAATCAATTAAGTTCTGTCTCTATTTAATGAATTAAATGCAAACAGAGAAATGGTGAATGCGTAATAACATTTTAGCTAAATCGGTTCTTACATAATTAATTTCTGTTTGCTTTGGTACTGCCATTGTGGTTGTCGCTATTAATGGGTCAACTGCAAGGTGTGGTTAGTAAATGTCAACTTATGAAGGGCAAAACTTGTTAATGATACAATTTGATGCACTCGGCTTTTAACTGCAAATTTTATTCCTAAACCAGAACTCGTATTCAGTGCAATCCAAACTATGTATAACATTGGTTTCTTATAGAATTGGTTGATTTGCAAGTTTTGCGATGAAAATTTTTAACTATTGTTCAACTGGGACAATCTTGTTGTCCCCAGTAGTGGTGCAGCCAACAATCTTGTTAATTTATCGCCAATATTTTAAGGTTCTGAAGTATATTGGATGTTTCCCTATAAATATTTCAACAACAAAGGACCGTTCCAGTGTAAAAATTACAAGTATAAAATCCGGTCCAATCAGATACAATAGGGGGTTTCAAGTGAAAGCGATTAATCGATTAAATCGCATTTTTCGATTAACGATTATAATCGTTTTTCATTTTACATGCAAATAAACTGATTTTAATCAATAATCATTAATCGTCTCTGGAGACGATTATTTGGATTTAATCGTTTTATTTAATCGTTTTTTCCGTACCAAATAAGCGAAAAGTGGTTTTGCATTTAAGCAGTGCATTCAAGTAAAACTGATTTAATCCAATAATCGAAAAACAAAAAAGCGGATAATCTTAATCACTTGAAACCCCCTAATAATACTAGCGCGCCAGCCCCCTTCGGGGCAGGACTTGCCTGCGGTACATACGGCGTATTAATTAAAACTGCGAAAAATAAATAAATAAATATAGTTGACCCTCAAATTCTAAAAATAAGCCATAACTTTGGCCATCACACCCCTTCAAATAGCCTCACCATATCCTTCCTAACCAAAGCAAAATAAGTGCGAAGCCTTCCAATCTCCTCCGTTAGACTTGACCCCGGAAATTTCGTTTTGTGCACTGCACTTGCAGTCCACTCTTTTGTTGTATGATTTGTAAAAGCAACAAAATCTCGCAAGTGAACTAAGAAGGTCACAAAGCAAATTTGTATAAGCTTGTACGGATACGAATGAAATAGTAAAAATACCCAACAAGGTGAGGAGCAATAAAAACCACTACTTTAATTAATTTTCAGCTCCCCAATCTGGATAAGACCTCGCGTGCAGTGGTACTTAACATCTATACTTTTAGTTCTGTTGTGCATTTCGGGGTTCTGGCTGAGTTTAATAGTACTCTGATTGTCAACATAAATGACCGTGGGCTCATTTTGTTCAAGTTTGAGCTCGGCCATAAATCTTCGCATCCAAACAGCTAGTGCTATGTACTCAGCTTCAGTTGAGGACGTCGACACCACTGGTTGCTTTTGGCTTGACCATGTAACAATTGAGCCATTTACAAGAAATACAAAACCTGACACAGATTTTCTGTCTAACTTGTCCCCTGCGTAATCCGAATCCGTGTACCCCACAAGGGTTATGTCACTGCTTGGGGAGTATGTAATTTTCATCCCTACTGTTCCTTTAAGGTAACGGAGGACGGCCTTCGCAGCTTTCCAGTGTGTCTCATTGTAACAATGCATAAGTTGGGAAAGCTTGGACACTGCAAGTGAAATGTCAGGCCTTGTGCACTTGGCCAAAAACAGAATCAAACAAAGTCTCATCACACTCACACAGTTCTTTTTAATTTGACTCAAAATACTTTACTTTACACCTGTAAAATCGAGATTTTTGTGGGTTAAACGCCGTCCTGTTTTTTCAGCTTTGCAGTTTGGACGCAATGCATACAGTGGCATGGCGTGCGGCGCCCGGATTCACCCGGCCGTCCTCGGCCTCCATGCAAGTCTGTGTATTGCGTCCAAACGGCATAGCTGAAAAAACAGGACGGCTTCTAACCCACAAACATCTCGATTTTACAGGTCTCCCCATGTAAAGTATTTTGAGTACATCCGTACCATATAGTTATTGCACCGCATCGACCTAGCTGTGTGTTCTCAAAAAACATAATTACATATTTTGGTGGCTAGTCCTCATTGGCTCATGTCATAGACTGAGTCTGTTGCTCTGGTCATCCTGGTTCTGGTTCTGGTTCTGTTTTATTTTATTAAGGTTATCATCAGCATAACTCTCACAATATGACATGCACATTGATATATCCGAAAGTTCCTACAACAAAGTCCGGCCTTAACTAACCACTAACCAACTTTAATTAATACCTTAATTATCTGTATCCACTAGTTCAGTTAATATAGTAAATCCTATAAGATAATAAAACTTATACAGCTTATAACAACATCATAAAATTTGGAATTCATAATGGACGCAATTTGCATGTGGATAACTACTCAACACTATACAAGACAAATCACCATTACCTATTAATTAAGTCACGAATATATTACCTCTCCTTTGCACGATATGGGCAAATAAGTTGTCCCGGAAGGTCCCGAGCCCCTGGTTCAAATCTGTAAGGTTTGCCGGGAGTTCGCTCCAACAGTTGAGTGAGGCAATTTTTGGCGAATGCGATCCTACACATAAGCGAACCAGCCCTGCGTCTTACTCACTGCTACTTTACGTGCCAATCTAGAATAGCAGTGAGACATCGTATTTGCCAGTAGTGTATTTAATTTATTTTTGAAAAAGTTTAACATTGAATGTAATAAGCCAGCACCAACTAGATTGACTCGGCGTATAGTACCCAACCATTGCCTACCCCGTCCTGAGTTAAACTTTGTAGCAAGATTATGCGCGCGACGTTAAGAAATGGCACACTCTACCCATAAAAGTAATGCGTTGCCCCACACTACAAATTATGCTAATAATTTACAAATTGTGGTAATTGAGTGCTCGCATGGAAGAACTACAAACGCAAACGCAACATATGAAGTGTTCCGCTGAAAAGGGGCGGTTTTTTCAATGTTTTTATTCTTTGATTACACTTTTTTGTCAACAAACTTTTCGAAAAAAATTATTCCGACCAAAATTAGAAAATCCCAAATGTCTTATGGCGACCAACATTAGAATTGTCAATAAATTATCATTAAAATAGTCTAGGAAGAATACCGAAACTGCTTATGGCGGTTTAGATTACGCAAACAATTTTGTATCAAATTTTGGCTAGAATTTAAAGCGGTTGTTGTAGAACAACAAACCCCCTTTTCAGGTAAAAATTATGGTCCTCTTTTCCGCGGAACGCTTCAATGCTCTTAGCATATGGGACATTATATTGCGATTACATTTTCTGGAATACTTAATTTGACTGAATGCAAGTGCTTCGGTGACTTCCAGTAATAATTGCGTTTAAGAACGTCCCGACAAGCAGTTGCGTCTTTTGATGTACCGTATTGCATGGAAGCGTTTAAGAATGTACAACTTGTATCCAGGACTATGAAGTGCACTAGGAATCGCGTCAGCATTTTTCTTACTTAATACAAGTATATGGAAATAATTTCCAGGCTGCTTCCTATTTAATACCTTTAAATCCAGGAGACACCTTTGCTTGCTACACAATATGATCAGAACTGTGTGTGCTTTTAAATACCGTTATGTAGGAAGCAATTGCAATACATTACAATGCAACGCACAAATGTGCAGCTCTTAAGTTAGAAGCAACATAGAATATGTTATCCTACCCACTAAATGGTATTAAGCAATAAGCAGTATGCCAAGGCGCTTCTTAGTATGCTTCATCAGATGTATTTGAAAACGCTTTCATGCATGCCGTTATATGTGAGTGTGCAGAGGCAATATTCGCATGTATTTGGGCGTTTCCAAAGGTACATGAAAGAAGGAGCTGCTTCTCGAGGCGGTTTTAAATACATTCACTGGAAGTCACCGAAGCACCTGCTACGCCGAGTCAATCCAGTTGGTGCTGAATAAGCTTAATTTACAAATGTCAAATATGCGCCAGCCTTGAGCGCGCCAGCGGCTGGGCTTGGCATTCTTAATCCGCATCAAGAATTAATGTGTCAAATACATGCAATACGGGGTGATTCAAAAGTAACCCTTCACATTGCCAGCCGTCGTGGTGTTGTGGTGCTAAGCCCTGTGCTTTGATGCCCTAACCATGTAGCGAACGGACTAATCCCAATGCACCTAATTATGTGTTATCTGATTCCGAGAGAGTGGCAACAGTAAACTTAGTACCTTAGGTATGCTGAGCTACAGGTTGCATTTGTCGTTTATACAAATGACACAAATATGCAATCTGTAGTGAGCGAGAGCGAATTCCTCCACCTCTCTCCAACCTCCACCTGCTAATTCCTAACCTACCTGCCCTCACCCTGCATAATTGGATTTTATGCCTAATTGACGAAAACACGCCGACTGGTCGGAGGAATCCCAGAAGGCTCGAGACGTCTGAGAGGGCTTTTGACTAGGGGTGCTTCCCTTAAGAGCCGTCCCAAATTGAATGCATTAAAGGACCGTAATAGTGCACACAACTCTAAATACGTTAGAAACACAAAAGGTCCTTCTCCGAGTTCAACGCACTTGTATTTCCTTTTTAGTTTTATCAAATCTACAACTAAATTTTGCATGATGAGACGAATTCTCCAATATTATGTTTGCAATTTCACGATTGGTCCTTATTTGTTTATTTCTGCATTTCACGAGCGGCTCTTAGGGGAAAAAATTATTTCAAAACTTGGCAACGTTGGGGACTCATTTATTTCCAGTCGGCTCTTAGGAGAATTTATATCGGCTCTTGGGGGAACGGCTCTTAGGGGAGCACACCCTGACTAGTCGCTTGCCTGTGATGCCCGTCAATATCAACCAGGACTCTATGCCTGTGAGATAGGTACCCTAATTGGTATTAGTAAGGAATCGGCGCATAAAGTCAATGTGTGTAATCACGACTAGAGCTTTTCGCCGCAATGGATCTACAGGTCTAGACGGCAAGTCTGGAAGCTTGTGTGTACTTTATCCTCCTCCCTTACTTGGCTCTCAAATTCATACAAACATACATACATACAACCCTTCACATTCTAGATCACAAAATTTAAGAGCTAGAACTCTTCATTTTGCCACCGTTGGAAAGACAAGGCGATTTAAAGTAGACTTACTCTTCCTGTTCACCTGGCTGCATTGCTAATGCCTGGCAGTCCAGCCTTCCAAACGGCTTTACAAGCTGTACGACTTCGCCGCGCGAGCAATAGATTTATAGAAGACTGGACTGCCAGGCATTAATAGTGCAGTCATGTGAACAGAATAGTAAATTCGCTTTAAATCGTTGTCTTTCCAACGGTGGCAAAATAAAGTCAGTACGAGTTCCAGTTCTGAAGTTATGTTACCCTAAAATGGGACGGGTTACTTTCTAATCACCCTGTGAGTTGTTATGGAACTGGTAGTTATCACGTGGGCGAACATGTAAGTTAACATAATTCAATCAATCTGTCTGTTGGGTTGCCGTGCATGCACTGTCCACAAGCAGGCAGGCATGTACGGGCCCTACATATCTCTTCCCCAGCAAACCACTGTCAAGACGGGCTGGGTAGCTTAACGGGTCGAGCATTGGTCCGGTCAACCAAGGATGTGGGTTCTAATCCAACTCCAGTACCTAACTTTTCAGTGGTTACATTTCCCTTAAGTTGTCACGTCACAACACTGTCTGTTTTAATTTCACACTGAAGTTTGGTCTATTTAGAATGCAGGGGTACAAATTGGAATTACTACATCCTATTACCTACTTTCATTTGGTATGGTTTTTATTCTTCGCAGTAGCTAACGTACTTATTCAAAAACTAGGAGTCTGGTCTTGAGCGGTAGAGGAGTGCGGAGCTGGTATGGCTGGCTCGTGGTTGTGTTGGTTTTTCTTCGACAAACTGTTGGACTCGAGTGGTGTCCACCCGGTGACATGTGACTGGGTCGAGTTTTGTCCAAGTGTGTTGTGTGGACGTGCGCTATGGTGCCCAAGCAGAAGAGGATACCCGGACCCTGCCCCTGGATTTCTTCGGTTTTCCTCCGCCACCAGGTTCAATTGGAGAGTAATCACTTCCCGTCGCAAGATGGGAGGGGTGGGTTTTTCAAGCTCTATCCTTACCCCCGCCGATTTTGCACAACCTGGTATTGCACGTGGATGCTAGTGCTCTGTATTTTGCCACCTTATATGTAATGTCTATTGCTACCGGAAACTTCTCGTCTCCACTTCAACAGCCCAGGTCATGAATTATCGCACGAAGGACCACTCTAAATCGGAGAGAATTATAAAAAACAATTTGATGGGTTTATTTACACAACGAATAGTTTTAACATAACTTAAATGAGTATGGAACTTTGGGAGAGAGGAGATACCGTCGTCCTGCTCTGCCCAGCACTATCCAAATACTATCTACGCAGTAAGTTTCTGTACACAAATATCGCACGTTTTACATGATGCCCCTCTACATAACACAAAGGAAGTACAATAAATTGCTATTTTACTCGAAAGGGGGCGCTGAGATTACTTCTCCGGTGTCCCGACGACGACAGTGTCTGTTTGGGTTATGACTGTATCGGACAATAAATAACTTGATTGATTGATTGATATTCAAAAACTAGACACGAAATCAGTCATGGTTATTTATTTGTTTTCCTTAATAAATTCAAAGATGTTGGTTTCTTGGGCTTGTGGTTGAATTTGTGCTGGCCATCCGACCCACAACTTTGTAACTTCTGTGAAAATTTCTGCTAACCTTGAGCGGCTGACTACTTAAACTCATTCTGCAGTTAATTAATTTTTCACACCATTTAAGTCTCACCCAAATACATCCAATTGCAATGAGTGCTAGCTTTTATGCAAAGCTGAG
>JAAXYW010002663.1:0-14354 GCA_036851895.1 Orthonychiurus folsomi | reverse complement strand
ATGGACTCAAGTAGGAATAAAAACTATTTCGTGTCCTTATGCCATAATTTGCACATTCGGAAACATTCACTTGCCTTTAAATGTCATCCTGAAATTTAATTTGACGCATTTAATGTTAATTCGGAACAAACAGCTAATTTTGGTGATGGAAAAAAGTGCTTTTTTTTACTAATTTATTTAATTCTTTTTTTTTCTAATCCGATCCGAATCCGATCCGCGATCCGCGGATTATTGCGGACCGGATCGGATTAATGCTTCAATCCGATCCGATCCGATTTTTCACAATCCGATCGGAGCGGATTCGTAAGCCAATCCGATCCGACCCGATCCGATCCGTCGGATTGCGAACCCTAATCAACCACCAGCTTCCCGAGCGAGTCTTTTTTACCGTGAAGGAGTTGGTGAGGGCCAGCTTCACCAAATCAACCAAGTTGAGCTTGAAGCGATTAAAGTAAGTCGTAGCTTTTTCTTGCAATTTTGAAGTCAATTCTTAAGTTAAGTGCTAATTACTTGCTGACGATTTAATTCTTTTTGTAGAAATGCATTAGGCATAAATGTGAAGAGGAGTGTGTAGCAGAGATCAAGTTGACCTACATTATTGTAACGAAGCGGATTAACTCGCGAGTATTCTTGTCCGGAAGGAATGTTCCGAACCTCCGAATTATCGCCCCCCCCAGTGGGGGGGGGGGGGCGGAGACCTCCGAATAACAATAATTGTTATGGAACTTTTCGACCCAGCAATGGTCATCAGAATCCGCAGCCAGGAACCGTGGTGACATCACTCTGCCTGAAAGGTATGCTATAAAGCAACATAAATAAGTATGTATTTTAACTGCAATGATGGATCAAATTGTGTTGTAATGCTTTGAATATTGGAACCAGGTGGGATTTTTTCTTGGTGTCTCCAATTGCCCGCCAAGGAACCGTGAGTCCAACCAGCTACAACATCTTGTATGAGAGGAATGGCCTCGACGCGGACAAAATCCAGCGTCTTACCTACAAGTTCGGGTATGGGTATTTCAACTGGTCCGGACTCAACCCGCCCCGTGCCAGTACGCTCATAAACTGGCCTTTTTGACTGGAACTGCGACGAAGAGTTTAAACAACACGGGATTGAGCCACCTTCTGACCTTCTCTGTTTCCTATAATTCAACTCTGAGAGCTAGCTGTGTTTTTCATTTTTTAGTATTGGCTGTATTGGCTTTCAAAACTTTTTTGTTGTTAATTATTTTTTAATTTTTGACTCGACTCCATTGAATAACATATAGTCTTAGTCTTACGATTAGTCGCGCGGAGAGCCGATCAGAGCACTAATATAAAGTACTACTTTACATTACATATGCAAAATTAATAAATCCGTCGGGTCTTGGATTTTTGGTGTTCGAAGTCACATTTTTTTACTGTTGTGTCATTTTTAGACCAGAGAACGCCCATGTTTCAGTTTACAACAGGCCAGTTTGGCATTGATTCATAATGACGCAATTAGCATTGATGTACTTTAGGTAGTTTAGATGCAAGCGGTAGGGATTAGATAGGAGCTATTTTTGGGACCCGGCCATAATATTGACATTTGGAAATTAAATGTCACCAAAATTAATTTAATTGAGTGACCGCCATGTCCAACTGATTAATTATTGGAATGGGACGTTGAATTTCTGAATTGATTGGAGGAATTGTACTCGAAATGTCCACTTTATTGAAATTCTTACGAAGAATTTTCAAAAAATTTGACGAGTCACCGTTCACACTTTCTGGGCTGCTGCGAACGGGTTGATAGCTGAGCAGGAGGAGTATAGAAATAAAATGGGTGAAGTAAATTGAAAAGAAATTGGTTTGCACAAATTCCTGTCCTTTTCGGATGAGATCAGATTGAACCCATTCGGGCAGTGGGTAAGGATTCAAAGTGTTTTTCACCCCATTTTGATATTTTGCTTCAAATAAATATTTTTTGTAGAAATCCTTTTCTGTGGCTTTCATTGTTCCGTGCGAAATAAAGTTTTGAACTTTTATTCAGTATTTTTGATTTTTGCTTTTCCATTACTTTGTCATGCTAAGTTTTATTTAGTATTACCAAAATATCTTGTTACTTAACCGGCTCCAAAAATGAAACTGAAAGGTAAATTTTCCAGAAGATGAGTTGAGATACAGCATTTCTTTACACTCGTAAATACAGCGGAGAAGCTAAGGTGTGCAGTCCAGAGTTGGCGTCCATTTTTTGTTGGGCTTGTTATTATTGGAGTTTGTCTTCCAAAACTCTATAGAATTCTACCTGTCAGCTCCATTCAGAAATTGATAAGTGCTGGGAATTCCTTTCAATAAAGACTGATGCAAGGTGTATGTATATGTTCGTGAATCATAACTTAAGACGCGTAAAACGCAAATGCAAGATTAGTGAACAATGGGAGACAATCCTTCGAATACTGTAATTTTGGGCTCATGTAAACACGAATAGGTAATCAAACACGACCTAGCAAATACACTTCAAAAATATCAAATACAATCGCCTCCTTTCGCAGCTAATTTACTACAGTTACCAACCTTATGGAATCTTCAAGCCGTAATTACAAAATTTACAAAAATGTCAAATGGTGCTTCCACATGCCATAGAAAAAGTCGCTCCGCTCCACCTTCATGCACACGGAATTGAAAAGCCAACCGAACGTGGAAAACCCGAATGGATTCAAAATCTTGTTTGTGACGAGAGGCGATGTTAATTTCTTTTCTTGTCCTGCGGAATCTTAATTATCGTAAAGTTTTCGTATTAATTACTATCGATACGATTAACAACGGGGTGTAATGTTCTCCGTGAATAAAGAAGTGCACGCCCCTACGGGGGTGGAAATGAGTGTTTACTGCTACTTCTTTGATCGACGGGAGAAGAATTTAGTAGTCGCCGGTGCCAATGTTGTCCGGGTGTATCGCTTCATTCCTGATCCATTTGACACAACTTCTGGTAAATTACTTACAATAATTTGTTTCTTGCACCTTTACTCTGAGCGAAAGATTTTAGATAGACCACACAGTGCTGGCTCTAATTCAGCATCTTCTAGTGTACGATTATATAATCTTCACAATTCCGGCAATATTATCAATCATATTTTTTAAATATTATCAGATGACAGCAAACCACCGAAGATGAAGCTTGAGTGTGTGGCAGATTATCGATTCTACGGCACATTGATGGCGATGGAAAGCATGCCCTTGAGTTTAGCCCGCGATGCTCTTCTCTTGTCTTTCAAGGACGCCAAATTATCAATCGTTGAATACGATCCAGAAACTCACGATTTGAGAACAATTTCTTTACATTATTTTGAAACCGACGATCTCAAGGTAAAGCCAAAGGAAAGTTTTTTATCATGAACAATAATTATTGTCGGCAGGATAAGCATATAACTAATAACATGTGTAAAATTAATATTTTGCAATTCCGTTTTAGCATGGGTCCACCATGAGCCCAAATAGTATTCTCCGGGTCGACCCTAATGGCAGATGCGCCGCATTACTTGCTTATGGGCGCCAGTTAGTGATAATTCCATTTTTGAGACGAGATTCGGTTTTTGATGACCATTATATGGATGCTGGGGACATCAAAGTAAAAATACCTAAATCCCTTAGACTAATTAGAGGCTAAATATATATATTTGTTTTGTTATTTCAGCCGAACATTGCCAGTTTGAACAGAATTCCAGCATTGCGGTCTTACACAATAGATTTGAAAGAATTGGAAGAAGGTGTGGACAATGTCATCGACTTTCAATTCCTTCATGGGTATTATGAACCTACAATAGTGTTCATTTATGAGCCTATAAAAACTTATGTCGGGTACTCCCAAACAAGTGAAAGATAAAACTTAAGCTTTCTAAATTTTGAATTAACTTTTTACGTGGTGATTCCTTAGGCGGCTTTCAGTGCGGCAAGACACTTGCAGTCTGGCTGCTGTGTCGTTGAATGTTTCTCAAAAAGTGCATCCTTGCGTTTGGACTGTGACACACCTTCCATTTGATTGTTGTAAAATAATGGCTGTACCTAAACCAATAGGCGGAGTTCTTGTTTTAGCCCAAAATAGTTTACTGTATCTGAACCAGAGTGTTCCTCCCTACGCTGTGACACTAAACTGTGTAGCACAAAAGACAACAAGCTTTCCAATGAGTAAGTGTGCTCGAGCTGTATATTAATTATGCATTTGGTAATTCTTACTAACCCATTGATTATAGTAGTGTCAGATTGAATTTTACAAACTTGTCTGTTTTAACTTCCAGAACCTCAGGAAGGAGTTGTGATTACAATGGATTGCACTCAAGCAGACTTTCTGTCTCATGACAGAGTAATATTTTCCTTGAGAGGAGGCGAGTTGTACATTCTTACATTGTTGTGTGATGCGATGCGTAGTGTGAGAGGTTTTCATTTTGACAAGGCGGCATCTTCGGTGCTGACAACTTGCGTAAGTCACTAACTAAGTCAGCTATGAATTTTTAATCCTTAATGAGTTAACATTTATTGTATTTCAGATGTGTATATGTGATAAGGATTACGTATTCCTGGGATCCCGACTTGGAAACTCTCTATTGTTACGGCTTAGTGAGAAGGGAACCGTTCGCGAAATCATTGAAGAAAATGAATCAGGAATTGCTAATGGTGACAAGCCCGCAGAGGAAATTGAGATGGCAGATCTAACAGAGGATGATGATGACATTATTAAATTGAAGAGATCTCGAATGGCGCTTGACCAAGAAGAAGTCGAAGTGTACGGGAGTGAAAAAAGGACACATTTTGTCATTAGAATCTTCGGATTTGAGGTATTAACTCAACAAGCCATAGAACCTTAAATATTACTAAACAACCGATTTACTTTGTTATAATCTATTGAAGGTGTGCGACAGTTTATTGAACGTCGGACCCTGTGGGAATATGACAATCGGAGAACCAGCATTTCTGTCAGACGACTTTACAGCTCTGGAGGACCCTGATTTGGAGATAGTGACAACTTCAGGATACGGAAAGAACGGGGCTTTGTGCGTTCTTCAAAGATCAATTCGACCTCAAATAGTGACAACAATATCGCTGCAGGGATTGAAGGATTTGTGGACTTTATATTTAAGCAGCGGGGTTGAAAATCATGGGCTGATTGTTGTGTCACAGGAAAACAAAAGCATTGTAAGAAGATGTTTTAGCTTTTAGTGCATAGATGTTTAATATTCAATAAGACTTTGCTCTCTTTAGATCTTGCAAACTGGAGAGGATATTAATCAAATACATGATAGTGGATTTCGAACTGATGTTGCGACAATTTTTGTTTGCAATATCGGAAACATGAAATACATAGTGCAGGTATGAACTCAAGGCTGCGAAAGTTTAAAAAAGCCAAGAAATGGTCTGAACTTAACTAAAAATGATTTCTGTAACAGGTTTACGCAGAAGGCGTGAAGTTATTATGTGGTACAATTGAAGTGCAGCAGTTGCAGCTGGAACTATTGTCAGACATTGTGTTTGCTTCAGTCGCAGACCCATACGTCAGTCTTTTGACCGAGCAAGGCCAAGTTGTCATTTTGACTTTAGTTGGAGATCAACTGGTTGCAAATATGACTCAGCTACATAAGGTTTGGTGAAAAAAATTAATCACGCCTGCCATTTAGAGGTTTTTACATCTACTTTCGCTATGTATAGAAATCCAAAGTCGCAGCAGTTTCTTGCTACTGCGACTACAGTGGAATGTTTACGACAGAATTGCCAACCGATGACTCACCGGAGGAACAAATTGTCAAATTGGTTAAAATAAAAAAGTATGGAGAATATTTTAATACAATGCGTTGGTTAAAGGCATTCATATTTTGCGTGAACTCAGGGAAAATCGTGATGAAGATGAACTTCTTTACGGCAATCCAGATGCAGCCGATGCTAATTTTAAGAAACAGCAATCTGCAAACACTTCGAGGTGGTGGAGAAGAAACCGACACAAATATCAAAACATTGTAGCGACTTTCTGGGTCATGATTGGACGAGAAACAGGGGCGCTGGAAATTTATACTTTGCCGGATCTTCACTTGAGAATGTCTATTGTAGACTTTTCTACTTGTCCTAGAATTCTAGGACATACAACTCAGAAGGACTCAGTTGCGTGAGTGGCCAAAACATCTATACATTACATTGTTATAATTGAAAATGTGAAATATGTAATTTATGTACAGCTCAGAAGATCAAGAGGACCTTCCGTCAATCCACGAGATTATGCTGGTTGGCTTGGGGTGTTTGAATCGTAGACCTGTTTTGTTTAGCAGAATTGGTGAGGATTTGTACATGTATGAGGCTTATCCATATTATGAAGATGCGTATGAAGATGTTCTGAAACTTCGGTTTTGTCAAATCAAACACCACCTTATTCTCAGAGAACGCAAATCGTAAGATTTCTACTGAATGGGAATTTACTCTTATCTCCTGTACGCTAAGTTAATTTTGAATCATTTCAGTGCTAAATCAAAAGCTAACTCGGATAATATGGTGCCGTTTTCACTGTCGATTCGGTTTCACTTCCGACATTTCCCATTCCTTGCGGGCTATAACGGGGTAAGTTCAAATATCTTTTGAATTGAGCATATATTAATTTTTACTGACATAAGTAATTCATTTAATCAGGTTTTCATATGCGGTCCTTACCCGCATTGGATTTTTCTTACAACAGCCGGGCAAATTAGAATGCATCCAATGGGAATCGATTCTCGAATATTAGCATTTGCTCCATTTAGCAATCCAAACTGCCCCCAAGGAGGATTTATTTATTGCAATGCAGACTATGAATTTCGCATTTGTATGCTTCCCAAACATTTGTCGTATGATGCCCCTTGGCCTGTTCGAAAAGTCCCACTTCGACACACTCCTCATTTTATTGTTTACCACCTGGAGTCTAAAACTTACTGTGTCGCTATCAGTGTTGGAGAACCGTCTGCAAAAATTTGCCGTGTTGCTGGAGACGAGAAGGTTTCATTTGAATTACTTTTCTTCCTCGTGAATCTTATTCAAAATTAAAATTTGGGTTGCATTAACTAAATCAAAATTTGTAGGAGTTTATTGATGAGCCCAAGGACGAAAGATTTCCGTTACCAATAAGGGAGAGCTTCAGCTTAACCATATTCTCTCCTGCGACTTGGGAGGTATGTAACATCATGTATAGGGTATAGGGTATAGTACTCAAAATGTTGTCGAAGCAGTACGCTTTTATATAATTATAATTTAATTTGTAGATGGTCCCGAACACAGCCATGGATATGGAGCCTTTCGAAAATATTCTTTGCTTGAAAGTTGTCAACTTGGCTTATGAGGGTGCAAGGAGTGGACTTCGAGGATACCTTGCTGTAGGAACTAACTACTCTTATGGAGAGGACACAACAAGTCGAGGGAAAATTTTAGTCATTGATGTTATCGAAGTTGTGCCTGAGCCTGGTCAGCCGCTAACAAAGAATAAGTTCAAGATATTGTATTCGAAGGAACATAAGGGACCTGTAACTGCCATTGATAGTGTCTCTGGCCTGCTTTGTGCAGCAGTTGGGCAGAAGGTAACCAATAGTATTAGTGTAATGCTAACTTCATTTTCAATTTTGAGGATTCTAGTCAACTATCTCATTTTTCTTGACAGCTCTACTTATGGCAATTAAAGGACAACGATCTAGTTGGTGTGGCTTTTATTGATACACAGATCTATATTCATCAAATGCTTACATTGAAGAATTTAATTTACATTGCGGACGTCTCCAAGTCAGTATGTTTAATGAGATTTCAAGAATCCCACCGAACACTGTCTGTAGTTTCACGTGTAAGTAACTTTGCGAATTTTGATATTTATGAAAATAATCGATATTTTTAACTAGGATTTTCGACCGCTTGAAGTGTACGGCATATCGTTCCTCATTGACAACACTCAGCTTGGACTGATAGCCACAGACAAAAACAAAAACATCAATGTTTACATGTTTCAACCGCAGGCAAGGGAAAGCTTCGGAGGTGAGTTCCAGAGGGTGAAATAATGTTAACATATTTTTTTATAATAACTTACTTGGTGGCAGGTCAAAGGCTTTTACGAAAGGCTGATTTCCACCTTGGTCAACACGTTCTTTCTTTTCAACGAATCAAATGCAAAGTGTTGGATCCATCTACAACGAAAAGGAACTCCATTGCTATTGAAAAGCGTCACGTGACATATTATTGCACTCTAGATGGAGGAATCGGGTATTTACTTCCAGTTTCTGAGAGGACTTACAGACGGCTCCTAATGTTGCAAAACGTTTTGAACAACGTGCTGCAGCATCGAGCCGCCTTGAATCCAAAGGCTTTCAGGTGTGTACCTTTCTTGACTAATACTAAGGAAATGGTTTGACTTTCTTCCAAATATAATTTTACTATCCTCGTTTCAGAATGAACTCCACAGCTGACCGGTCGCTAGGTAATCCAGCGAGAGGAATAATTGATGGGGAACTAATCTGGGAATTTATAACATTGCCGTGGAGTGAAAAGTGCGAAGTTTCGAAAAAAATTGGTTGTAAAATAGATGAGCTCATTGAGGACTTGATGGAGATTGACAGGATAGCAGCACATTTTTGATTTGTTTTAATAATTTATTTTTTTAAGCTTTGCAAATTGTTATTTGTTGCGTATTACACTTACAGATGCAAAATTTCTATAAATATTATTTTCCTTTTTGGTATTTAATGTTTAACTTTAGATTTTGAGTGAATTTTTTAACTGATGGGAAACGGATTGCTCTTAAGCACACTCGCAGATTTAACATTGCGCGTCACTAAAATTGAGAAAAAGTACAGTACTTTGCTAGAACAGAAAAAATATTCCTAGTCAACAAAGTTATACGAAGGAAATTCTTAGAGTTCATTTGGCACATCATTGACAGGGGCTAATTCATTGAGAATGTCGTTGCTGGGATTGACTGTGATTGTTACAAAGCCATCTACGTCTTGAAGCTCATTTGAAGTAAATTTGGCTGATATTGCTTTTTCACCGGGAAGCCGCGGCTGGAGTTCAAATGTAGTTGACACAATGTCGTTCGGTTTGAATGATCTAGGATTGATAATTTCAGTTACAAACATTCCAAAGAATAATACTTGCGAAGGATCTTTGAAATTTAAGGATACCCTTTTACGTTGATCTTGGTTGGGTCTACCATGCCAGGTGATTCAATTAGAAATTGGCATTTAGTTAGCGCAACGGGTAACGGATTCTTCAACTTCAATACCCCATCAAATTTATTTCCTACAGTTACTTCATTTTTATCAGCTGCTGGTATCTGGATAAGACTCAAAGTTACATGTTTGCGTGAAAACCTATTAGACACGGACGAGATTACTTGACCAGCCTACCTGGAATTTGATGTCTGGTTTCCGTATACGGAAATCATCTTGAACAAAATATTCATACTCAGTCTCCTTCACTTTTGCCAAGCAGGCAACATTAAATGAGCACTGACTACAAAGTTTGTCCTTGTAATCATTATAGCTTACTTCAAGGATGACATCCTCGTCTAAATTAAGGGCAAATGATTTAAAATTTTAGCTTAATATTACGGAAATTATTCTCTTACCACTTGCAGCTGGCACGTTGATTTCGTAAATATCCTTTTTCACTTCTTTCTTGACTTGTCCGGTGTAGTGGGTTGCATCCACTCGCAGTGATACGGTTACTTCGTAGCCGTGATCGAAGTTTACGTTCATGACAGTTAATACCACCCTGTAATTTTATATCAAATTACTAAAGTTCCTCTAATCTGTTTTTTAGCAAATTAAAACAACCTGAACGGCTCTCCAATGACTATATCATCTTTCAGTTGAAAATCAAAACGAACTTCGTTAAAATCTGCATTTAGATAATACCGACTGAAAACATTAGCACTGGACTTCAATGCATTCAGCATGGTTTCCCGCTCTTCGGAAGATCCTATTTGCCAACGATTATTAAAACTGACCAGTCCTATTTTGTGGTAATCAGAAATAAACATATACTAAACTTACTTTCCGGATACTTATACGATTCCGTGATATCCTCTCGCATAAATTTTCCAATCGCCTTTGTACTGATGGAAAGTCCGATTCTATCAGATTCGCAATATATCATATACTTATATACAGAGAAAAAAAGTTTCAAGCATTAGTTCCTAAATATAATGTATTTCCGGAATTACCCCTCCGATTTCTTGCCCAATAACTTCAACGGTTTTCCATTTCCACTATGTAGCCAATACACCTTGTCGGCATTCACTTCACTGAAAACAAAGGGTCCATCAAATGCTCGTTTAATTTCTCCTCGCTTTACAGCCTCAATCGATGCAGGGCCACATCGGTACATTTCGTCACTTTTTTCTTGTGGTGTGGAGTCTACTGCTTGCCAACCTGAATAAAGGCTTCCGGATTTGTCCTCGAGGTCTGGCCTGGTCATCCATACTTCGTTCCAAACATGGAAATTCCTGTCGAATGTATTTTCAGTTAACACTTTGGAACTTTGGTTAAGCTAAAATAGTTGAATCTCTCACCAGACTGAATCTGTGTTCAGAGCTTCGACTGCCTTTCCGCATTTATCTACAAAGTAATCAATTGTGATGGATGATTGGGTATCATGGGCACTTGAGTAATTAGTTACTGGTCTGCAAGGTATTCCCAAAGCTCTTGCAACTGTAAACAAAATTAAAGCACTTGAGTCACAGTGTTTGTGAATGGCAATGAGTAGTAATCCATACATTTACTGATTGTGGACTTACTTGTAGTGTAAACACCAGCAAACACCCAACATTGACCATAGTTCACTGGCTTCTTGTTGTCAAAATATTTCTGCACTATTTTCCCACTTCCAGTCCATTTTGTAGGTGACACTCCATTTTCAAAATTGTCAGACCAATTCCCGTGAACCAATCCGTCGTCATCCGGTGAATTTACCTTTTAAGAGCGTCATTTCAATTAGCATATTTATTGAATCCCAACGGAAACAAAGCGTTACTGAAAAGCAACATGTAACTAGTTGAGCGTACAGCCCCGGATATAGCTCGAACAACTTTGACAGGATCTGCCTTTGTGACTGGCGACATTTTTCCTGGTCCACTCAAAAGATAAAGAGAGCAATCAAGCACATCCTTCTCAAATTGCGAGTAAGCCCAAGGTGTGGCTCGCAACCTATTGTGACTTCCTCTCCAAATTAGTCCTGAATCTTCCAATACATACTCGTTCCGAGCGTCGTCATTGCTGAGATACACTTGATCGTCTATATATGTGGTAATAGCATTAATAATGACATTTTGCAGTGAAATGAAAAACTAATTAATCTCGTTAATCTTTCGCAACGGGCAACTCACCGGGGCACCATGGATTGAACAGTATGTAAATCGATTTCGGAAATGCAAAGCTCACAGCCTTTTCAGAATTCTTTAACTTCGTGTCGACTGCGATATTCCAGGTTCCCACAGAGCAATTTGCGGATGCCTTCAGCTAATGCGCATTTAGAAAATTATCAATCCAAATCAAATAAAAATTTGTTGCACAAAAAAGGTGGAAATTAAGTCAACCGCCTTTATGATTAAATGGATGTAATACTAACCTGAACTTTAACACAATTTTCCTTAATCTCTTCAGCTAGTGCAGTCCAAGTGAGGTTATCGATTTGGGATCGTTCAAGTAGTGGTATAATAACAATTGTTTCTTGGCCGAAACTTGGTTTTCCCTCTTAAATAATTACAAATCATTCATTCGCAAGTTAAAAGGTTTGCTTGCGATGATGGTGTTTTTCCTTACCTGCAACTCTGCAGACAAACGACACCCCATCAATATCCTTATCGTATGGACGATTGAAGAAAATTGTTATTTGGAATTCCTGTCCTCGCCTTGCAACTAATCTTAGGTTGCCTGGATTTAGCATGAGATCATACTTGTCGGTGTGGTGGGCCTTCCCATTCTCCAAAATATTGAGATCAACTTTCTCAACCTGTAGGATTTCTTTTCCATCTACTTGATCTTCTGCAATTAAGTAGTGTAAGAAATAATTCCGTTTCAGTTCGAAATTTCAATTGATAATTGTTTCCTAATTCGTAGTTCTTTCAGATAAAGTATGTCTGCCGGTCCGAGAGGTTCTAACTTAACACCTTTCACAGCACTACATTCTGCACAAATGTTACTCAGCGCAAATTGAGATGATGTTGGGCTTAAACTTTTTTATGCCATTGGCTATCTATTTAAACTACTATTAAAACTGTTAGCAAATAAATTTAATTTACCTTCTAATGTACTTGGAAGAGCTGGCAGCGGTTGAATTCCATTTGATGGCAAATTCGGGTTGTCTGTGTCTTGATCTTTTTTCCATTCGAAATCTGGCTTCGGCTTATTGTTTTCCTTCGCGTACTCACCATCTTCGCAACAACAGCAGAAATTTTCAATGCAACACGTGCAACAATTCTTCTTGAAGCACTTCTTCACGGAGGAGCAAGAATTTCCCATCTTATGTTATTGTGTGACTTGCTGTGGAATGCAAGCAATGAGGTAATACAAAATACAAGTACGCGAATATAACGATCTGCAAAGCGTAGTTGTGATTCCTAGCTTTAGGCGAAATTTCCCACACGACACATTCACTAAACTGAAGCTGCGACAATACTGTTGTACAACAGGACCTGGTTTTGACTTAAGGTCGGTCAATTGAATTATTGAGTTGGAGTTTATCTTCTACCATATAACTTGTTCACGGCGTTTCTTGTAGAGACATGAAAGCAAAACTGAGGCTCGGTTTGGTTTGTGAATCCGGCCTTGCTGTTTTTGCAAAACTCAAAGTGGCGGAGGAATGGCAAGGGCGAACCCAGTGGGTGCTTGGTGCTTTGTAAACGAGTTAAACTCAATTAATTTGTAAAACTCCGGAGACGCGTCTGGATGGAAATTGGGCATGAACTCATGCAGTGGACTCTGTCTGACTGGGTTCCGGTGTTTTAAGCGAATCCTTATCTAAAACAAGCATCATTTTATTCAAACTGACCTGAAGCAACATTACACTTTTGACACCAAACCAGCAAAGCTAATTACTCATTCCATCCGTTCGACGGTTTGCCGCAGCGTTAGGAATTGCAGTTTTTACACCCACCCGACCGACCAGTATTAAATGTGAATGCCGCGTGATTGTATGCCGAAAGCCGAACGCGTTCTTGTGGTGCGTTTGCGTTGTATACAAAAATAGTTGAATCGGAGAGTGATGCTGTTACCTGCTAGTGTTAGATGCCCAAATATATCATACTTTACTGCCATATTTAACTGTAATTTCTGATGTCACCAATCTCCAAAGCTAGACCTAAGACTCCATGACTAATATTAAAGCTGAAATTACTCAATCATAAAAATCATAGCTCATCATGTTATTGAGTCGTTTAGTGTTGGACCGTTGTTGCGTTGCGCGTTGAATGCGAAAATTAAGAAGAGACACCGCTAGTGCCAAGTCCGAGTCACTTTTTTCATCTTCATAAATAAAGCAGAACTGCATTCATGATAAATCCTTCAGCCTGCCACTGTACGTGTTATTCACTAATGCGCGATGCAAAAATAAACTACACATCATCCACGCGAAGAAGGGGTTCATGTTCATGCACTTTCAATTCCAACAACGGCAAAGCCACCAGTCAGTCAGTCACAGTACCCTGTAATTGAGTAATTTATTCTTTTTTGATATTATGATGTGAATGAAGAATGAATTATCTAAACAAAGTTAAAAAGGAAATGTGTTAGATGGAGGAGGGCATTGCAGTAAACTGACATGAGAAACAATACACAGCTTCCTTCAAACTCATATTTGTATATAGCTTAAGCGCCGCGTCAGTGCAGTAGTGTATTGCTGTGCCAAGCCGGGAATATATTTTTATTCGCCTGCATTATTCGCATAAACGGGATGGCCAAATACCGACATTAATACCTCATCATACCAGGGCTGGGCATATTACATTGGAAAGAAAATTACAAATTACACGTCTAGCTGCAATTATTACAAAATTACAAATTACCATTTGGCATCCGTATAATAGCAATTACAAATTACGAATTACATTTTTATTTCCATGCATTACAAATGGCGAATTACTTTTTTCTTTTGTAATCTAATTACAAGTAATATGCCCAGTCCTGCGTCATAAATACTAACAATACTTCAAAATGGGTTATTTATTGAACATTCTCCGAGAAAGTTTCAGTCACGAAGCCAGTCGTCGAAACCTTCATGAACGAGACTTTTCACTTCCCAATCACATGAACCTCAAATTTTCAAAACATTTAAAGTTTCTCATGCGCCGTGTGTACCCTTGTGCCAAATGAATCCAAACTGACCGGAACCACCACCACTCGTCT
>JAAXYW010002662.1:0-14355 GCA_036851895.1 Orthonychiurus folsomi | reverse complement strand
TTGTGGCTCGAGTACAATCTTAATGGAAGTGCAGTGTTTGACAAGACGGAAGTAAAAAATATACTGTTGTCAAAGCAATACTGTGATGGTATGGGAGAAGTAAATGATCACCGGGAATTTGGCTGTCCATGCATTATGTGCAACTAGTCTTTTTAATTATACATTTAAGGGAAACTCTTAAAAATTTTGTTCCAACAAACTAATAATTGTGCAATTGTAACTTAGTATGTAACCTAGCAAGTAGCATAGTAATTAAGTTAGTTTAAGGAAGGAAAATAAAATAGGCCTATCGGATGGCAGTTGTTGTGGTCAAGTAATAACCCTTAGGGGATTTGATCACACCTTTATTTTCCTGGTCTTTTAATAATCGTGAATGTAAAAAAACCATTCTTTTAAAAAGGAAATACAGAAACAGTTAATCAATCAATCAATCAACCTTCCTTTTCGCATTATATATTATGCCTCGATTACAGAACTAGGACTGTGTTAAAGATTAGCATATGAATTCATGATTAGAAATATGTGTGCCGCTTTCTATTGGCCGCCGGAAGTTTATCATTTAGGAATTACCAAATAAAAGATGTGTATCAGCAATCGCTAAAACAACTGCCAAGGCAGTTAATAATTATTGATTAAACAACTACTCCAACCTTTTAAATGACAAATCAAAAAATCCCATTACTTCCGCTCTGATTCATTGTTGTCAATTCTAAACTTTATATTCCATTCGCGTAACATTCAGCATTCGCAAGAATATGTCTGATTTGGTTAAAATGTTGATCGTGTTCGCGGCTATTCATTTAATTGAAGGTATTTGAATTAATTTTTTTTAATATGTTGAGGGCTTGAATGGTTTGAACGGATGTCATTTGGATGAAACATTATTGCAGGATGTAAAGGTAGTCCAGGGGTGTGCTCAAGCACTTTCACCGCAAGTACTACGGGATACAACGTCGGTTTGCGTTGGTTGGAGATATCTATGGCATTTTTTGTGGGGATTATCGGCGCAGCAACCACAGCAGTAGTGTACTTTATTGTGACTCGACCACTTCTAAATTAGCTTAGAACAATTCTACACAAGATTTCATGCTTTTTGAGATGGATTGAACAAGATGAATTAAATTTTGTTGAACAAACATAAACATGGAGTATGAAAGAACAGTTCATTGTTCACACATCACACATTGATGCTTGAGCTAAGTGTTCTTATTCAGGAGCCTCAAGACAAAGCTTAGCTGGCAAAAATACAATTTCCTAATTGTGCAGCCTCTCCTATTTTCATGGCGTATGTCAAAATATGATCTCCGAGTTCCAGAACACCTTTCAAACACAACCGAATTCACAGCAGTTGTACTACAGTTTTCCCATTGTACTCTAGGCAGTTCTACAGATATATTATTTTACATCGTGCATGAGTGAGTATGTTCAAGCTTTCTCTTCACCACCTTGTATTAACAAGGTGAACTTCAATAGAATCCAATGTAGTCAGGGTAGGATTGGCTGACTGATTTCATTGTCAAGATTGTGTGAGTTGGGATTATCAAAATTGGCAATTTTTCTTCACGAAGAGATTCTTCCATGCGTGACCTGCACAAATTTAACGCTCCTATGAGTAGCACAATTTCACGAAGTCTTATTTTAGTAAATTTTGACAATAACTGGTAATCCTCTTTCCGGATTTCCATCCACTAGACATTCGCATTCATCATTATGTTACAATAGAATTCATTCATTACATACAATCCTTACATTTGAACATAGTTCCTCTGTAGCAGGTAATGCGAGTATTTATTTTCCTTATCTCTCAAGAATTTTCCCGGAATTCACAGGAAAGGAAAGTGGGAGTGGATTTATTTGCATTCAGTGCTCAAATGTCTTAAGTGATAACATTTTGCCAATTATTTAGCGGCAATAGAGATCATGTATATTTGTCATGAATTCTATTTTAGAGGGTTTCCAAGTTTTTAAACAAAAATCAAATTTCTTTAACGTTTTCCTCTTTTTTGTGAATTACACAGCAGAATTACTTACTTCAGTAAGAACATCAAAAATGGTCAAAGTCAAATGGAATACTAAACAAATATCATATGAGGAAGATGTTCTCAGAGCAGAGTTTGATGCTTAGTTCCACTTGAAGTTCAAAGGATGTTTTTCCTGTCCAAATGTTACGCATTAAAGTTATTTGCATTCAAAGTTGTCTATTCGAAAGAATGAATGGCACGAGATAGGCGCTGGGTATAAGCTCACAAAGTCCTCATCCCCTCAGAACTGGCAAAAACGAGATAGGAAGCTGATGTGAATTTGATCCGAGTAGCGTAGTGTAACCATATCCGTCTGATCTTCGTCTCCCAAACAAAAGACACATTCAACATCTCAGTCAGTCCAGGATCAAAGTACAGGTATTTTCGGTATTTCTTAACGATGGCAATCCACATTCCATTTGCGCAATACGAAATCTGATCCTCGTGTCGTCGCACAAACGCCTCTGCGAATTTGATTGTTAGCTCTATTATTGGAAAAGTTACGCAATCACAACCATTATGAACCTAATGGTAATCAAATAGATGGGAGTTTGTCATGAAATATCTTACATTTGGTTTGACGGGAAATGAGCTTGACGTTGTGTTGCGTTGCAATGGATCTCGCATTTTCTTTAAATTTCGCCTTCGCGCCACCCTCTCCCTTCCACCCGCCGCGCCGTGCTAACACACACACACATTCGGGTATTTGCATGCACAAAGCCCGATCGCTATGAAATAAAAAATTGAATGAATAAATCATCAATAACACTGCACTTTCTTTTCCATTCTGCGAAGTTGAGGGCATTGTGTTGAAGCGCCAATCTCCTTTATGTGAACAGTTTTTATAGCACAGCATTGAATGCTTCGTGAAAATAGCATAACATTTTTCAATTTTCTGATAAATCTTCCAAATTTCCTCTTGCATTGTGAATACATGATTTGACTTCAAATGACGAAAGGTACGCGATTTTGTATAAAAAGTCCATGTCCAGGCAAGTGGGTCAGCGAAGACGAAACGTTTTGTTTTGGGGTTGTCAAGTCTTGATGCTACTTTATTGTGATGCATCATAAATCATGTTGAGAAAAGGAACGCGTCTCTTGCTCTTCAAGCTTGCCTATTGGCTCAAGTATATCTTAATATATGGGAAGGTTGGAAAAATTAACCTTCCATCCAGATCTTCCAGAAAATTATGATTTGAACCAGAACATCGTTCTCTTTGTTTTTGCGCACCAGTTTTGTAAATTAGTAAACTAGAATTGGCTTGGCTCTTTTCCAACTGCGGTTTGTGACTAACTTTTAAAATATTCAAAAACTGGGCCATCATCATAACTCCAAGACAAGTAAAATGACAACCTTGAAAGGTTTGGTTGAAGTGAAATTCCCATAGTTGTGAATCGTGAGTATGCCAAAGAATTCTTTCCTTGTCACCAACTGCAACTTCTGTTTTAGTCCTTAACTCCAAATTAGATGAAGTGGAACCCCACGAAACTCTGAAGCTCCAGATTGGATAGAACTATAAAAAAAAACCGCCCCCGAAACACCGTTATATTTTGACTTTCAGGTGAGGAACGCGAAAGGCTGGAATGAGGACTGATGATAATAATATTTAGACAGCTGAGCTGTAAGCCTTGCCATTCTCTTAACCCATAAACTTTTCATTAAGATTTATTTGACTACCTAACTCAACTTAAAACTCGAACACAAGCCTTTTGCTCAGTAGGCTAAGTAAATCCAAATACTATAACTTAGGACTTGCCCTAAAAAAGAAGTTTCGAACATTGTTTCAAAATTAATTTATATCTATTTGATTTATCTTGGTTTTGAGCAAAATAATTGTATTTTATTGCCAGACTGCAGATGCTGGGAATGTGCATCGCCTGCGCTGTAGTTTGCAAGCTTACTTGCTTGCTTTCTCAATATCAAATTTTTTGTGTAGAATTATTGGAAGGATTCTGCTCTCTTTACTTATCCATACAAAAGAATACCTAACAAAAATCATAAATATGCGAATACTACTCTCCCATTTTGTTCCACTTACTTGGCCACATCAAAGCCAAATCGAAATTATGAGTAGTAAGTAGTACGAGTGAGTCTTTTGAAAATTTGGTAGGTTAACCTCAGTAGTCATTTCTTTTATTCAACAGAAGACCTGCAAGCAAGTGCACCCGTTAGCAGTGGTATTGAACAGGAAAAATAATCATAAGCCTCCATTCTCTGAGCATATTATATTAAGCCGCTCTATTATGCTCTTCGACTCTGCGTTGCGTGTATTTATTGTGGAAGGATTTTTTTTTTGAAAGGACAAAGTTTGATACAAATTACTTTTTAAAAAGGAAAGGAGGTAAAAGCTGGTTTAGAAGTGGTTAAAACCATCAAAACCTACACATTTGGATTACAGATTACAAAAACAATATATGGAGACAATTCAACCAATTATTTTGAAAAAGCTGCCAAACTGAACTCAATATTTTGGCTAATGAAGTAAAATGGAACAATAGTATAAAAAAAACATCCAATTTATCTTATATTTCCGTCTTCATCACCTTTCACTATAACTATTGCATTTACCAATCATAAATGGTTTGATTCATGGTCGTGCTCGTGCCTACACCTCCACCCGCTCCAATCTTAAAAATAGATAGATGATGGGAAGTCGCATCCGACAACCTTTCCCTAGAAAATAAGATTGCATTGAAAACTTTCACATACGTAGCGTATTATTAATTTTGGATGTGACAGGTACTTTTTCCTAGCCACACTTTTCACAACTCCATTCCATAGTTTATAAAATTTCAAGTGTTGGGAAAGTTTGTTTGACGTGTTCGTGATGTGAGCACAAGATTCAGCAATCACGTGAGATGTGGTGTGGCAGTCAAAGGTATTTTTTTGTTGAACACTCTGAGGAAACATATTTCACCGATTTCTTATACTTTATTTGTATTTTTCTATTACTCCCTTATATTCAAATCCAACTTTAGCTCTTACGCCGTATTAAAATTTTATATACAAAATAAACACTATGAAGAGGTTAGTTTCCAACAATTTTAAGTGTTTTGAATTTGACTGGATTTGAGAATTATTTTTGGGAAGGGGGTACTCCAGAGAAAAGAAACCATAAATAATGATTCAAAGCCGTCTGTCCCACAAGAAAGCTTTCAAAGCCGGAGAGTGCCTCTGTCCTTCCGGGTAAATAATTGTGGGAAATGTGGGTTACGATTAGAATACTAAATAGTCAGTCACTCGCATGATCATGTTGTATTTTTTGACGATATGATATGCTGCCAAGGAAGAAATCTAGAAACTGGTGTTGTGTCTAGTTTGTTACCGGGAATCGACTTGCATCTTGAATTACATTTGTGCTAGATGCAAGGTTTAATTTGGAAAATAACATGTTTAATCATCTGCAATGGAATTCCAATTTGGTTGATAATCGATAATGTGAGGTTTGGAACAACTCAGTTGGATTACGTTGTCGGGTTCAAGCCTTTATTGGTTCTACTCACCGCTTAGGCCCAAAGTTGGAAAAGTATTTGGCGTGATTGTTGTGTGGGATGCCAAGCACTAAGATTTACCTCGTCGGCACGTACTTTGGCTTTCAGAGTGAAGCAGAAGCGCACAATGTGGTCACAAACCAAATAATTGGATAAACGGATTCCAAGGCACACGCAGCACTAACTTCTCTTTAAATTCATCGTTCCCTCTATCAGCTTTACTTTCGTCGAAGTGTGACGAATTCCGAGTTTTTGCCACCATTAGAAATGCATTGGGCTACAATTGAGTAGAAAGTTTTTGGATTTAATAAGGTATTTGTTAGAATTGTGAAATCATTGTTATACACTTCCGAGAAACAGGATTTTACTAGGTAAAAAAGTCCGCATATAAATGTGCTAGGTGTTGTATCACAAAACTCTAGTAAGGTTATATTTGTATAGATGTTTTTTACTGAATATTCGGTACACAGGTGCATGGTTTTATTATTATTATTTGACTAATATTTTCTTTCGTCCTTTTAAATGAACTTTATGTTCCAGAAAATTTATTAAAATGTCATTAAATCAAATTAAAACTAGCTGACCTTGACCGAGTGACCAGTTTAAGTTTACGTCGGTGTCAGCGTGTGTAACATCCCATGTAGTAACTAAACCAGCATGTTTCAATTGCCGCGTAAAGCACGCCGTTCCTTATACTACCTCTTTGCCAGCCATTTCGGTTGAGTTAATTTGATGGATGAGAATTGTGGAGAGAAGCAATTTCTCGGCTTTTGCACTCATCACCTTTCCCAGACGTGGCAAGTCAAATAGCAAGGCAATCCTGCCCAGTGATCTGATCTCGCTGTTGTCTGGATTCTTTAGTTGTTAGTGAAGAGTGAGCGGTTTTAGGAATATTTTCTTAGATTTCTATGCGATGTGATTTCTTTCCGTCGGAGGAAAGGTGATCAATTTTATGCAATCTGTACAGTTCATCACTGGCTGAAATGAGATTGAGACGCATTGTTAAGGGGGCCAAGCCATGACCTACTCTAGAGGTTATAATTTTCAGGGATTCATTCACATATTCAACTGCATTTACGAAAGTATTTGACAGATTTTGATGTGCATTCTTCTGATTGGTTAAGCAATTCCAATTTTGTCCAATACTGTGCAGGGCACTCGCGCTATACAGTGTTTAAATTAATTTTACTAAAACTGGCAGTTTCATGGATTTTGGCGCAAGAAAGGCAATATTTGCAATGGTGATATAGATATATGTGTTTTCTGGCTTAGCCAATAAAATTTTAGTTAAACATTCAATAAATGAGGTTGGTGGTCTATGTATTGTGGTTGCAATTCACTGTTTGATCCTTCTCAAAGAACGGAGCAGCGGGCCTCGTTTCATGAGTTTTCTTTTATATTCCATTTGCTGCTGAGGGTTCACTAGTAACCAACTTATCTTTCACTTTGATGTATAACCTGAACGTTTTCATATTTTGTTTGTACGTAAACGGACTTAAAATCAAATTAAAATACGACGGAAATAAAATGTTAGACCTTAATAGCTTATCCATTACTAATTTTGTACATGACGGCAAAACACACCCGCACCAAATCCAAAAGGAGGCGCACATCCAGCAAATCTGAGTTGTATAGTTGTATTTCACGGATTGTACAATTCACCACATTAATGAAATGAGTTTGCTAGCCTTGAACCATTTCCTTCAAAAAGCTTAGCGTCATATTTCCTACACCGCAAAAAATGAGAAATCAGAGAGCAAGTGAAACTCTCACCATTCTGCCTTCCTCCAAGAAAATAGATTAGACGCACGGAGTAAATAGGATTCGGGAGGTGTGTTGAGTTGAAACTTTCCATTCCTTTCTTTCCTTTAATACACTTTGGTCGTTAATATGATATTGCACTTAAGAAAGATTGATGGCATCAATTTATTGTCTCAACTTTAGTCTCCAAGCGCTTCCACGTTTCAAGGGTGTACCCGTGCCGCGATTAAATGCTCAAGGGTAAACTTTATATTAACTCATTCAGTCCTATTTTTCCATTTATTTTGTATAAATCTTCAAGTAATTCATCAAGAAAATAGAAGAATTGGGTATATTTTATTCCATTTTCAGGAGAGTGATCACAAAATAACGATAAGCATAGGCTTCCGGCAAATTCGGCCATCTTGATTTTGTAACCGGAGAAGGTTCGTTCGTAAGATATTTAATGGATCATCTACAGCCTGGGGTTGGCCATTTTCAAACATGCACATGCAATGCAGGAAGTGGCACACCGGGCCGCCGCACCGCGACCTGCATGTAGGACAACCTGCACTTTACAATTCAAAGGAATCCTCTGCTTGCAGTTAAACTAGTACTATTATTTCAAGTCGGGTCTTAAAGTGGAAAAGGGTAGGAAATGGAAAACTGTAATCATAAATTAAATAGCCGTGAGGGATATGAAGAGGCGGGGAGTTTATTAATTTTGTCAGTGGGAATGGGAAAGTTGGCGTGAGAACTTTCACCGCCAAAAGATAACCACCCTGCACTGTCTGCACTGTGTACTTTTTCATATATAAATTACATGCAGCCTGGACTACAAATAAAATACCCTCTGAGAGTGTACATGTACTTTAAGTTTATCTTGCATGAGTAGCAGACATGCAGTTGGGCTCTGTGCAGTTTTTGATATCCCGTTTCCGTATTATTTCTCAAATCATGCTACAATAAAGGAAAACAAAACCAAAATATGATATTTTTATGATGATCTCAAGACACGCGAACTAACTAGTATCTAGAAGGTACTTAGTGTGTAATTTATAAAATATGGAACCGGGATCAATATTCAAAATAAAAATTCGTTTTGAAATTTTGTATTCAGTTGAGATTTGAGTTCAATATTATTAAGTTAGTCTGGCAAAACATTTTATTAAAATTTCTAAGTAGTCTTCGTAGTCAAATTGGAAAGTAAAGGCTCGTGCAATCAACTGCTACCATAAAATGTCCTCAAGAACGTTTCCATTATTCATGATCCAAATTTGTTGAAACAAAGTTCTAAATTTTGAATATTTTGCAAGCCTCCTCGCCAGCCACCAAGCCACCATGTTTACGCACATTAGTTACACACAGAATGTTTAAGATCCCTGGTTTGCGTTGTGGAAAACTTCTTGTAATGATGTCGTCGGCTAACTAAATGAACCGTAATTCGTAAATTGCAAACGAAGTCAGTTTGAGTGTGGGATGGAAGGGACGGGCATAAGGGCATGGGGCTCAAATTGGTGATGACAAGTCAAGACGGCAATTTGTCTCCGAGTGAAATGCGAAGGAAAGGAATTGGGTAAGAAACGCAGGAAGCAATTAAGGCCATGTAGTGACACACGCACGACCCTCAGCGAAGTATTCAACGAACCCTGTCTCCCTGTGTCAGTCAAAGGACTAATTAATGGACTTCATTCGTTATAACAGATTTATTGAGAAAACAGCAATCCCCAGGCGTAAAAGCCGGAAAAAAAGTTCTATGATTACTTTTTGAAGCAAGTGACTGATGTTGGATAGGCTGAGATCTTGTTGCGACTATTTATCGAGTATATGCAATCACACGTGGAGTAAATCGTAATGTAAATGTTAGTAGCTAATGCTAATTTCTAAATATCCGTAAATGCCCAGGCAAGCTAACTGTGACTCGCATGGAGATTTACACATAGATATAGGCCAGACTTGATATAAGTGCAATTTCAAAAGGGAAACAAAGCACCCTACTAGTTGGATTTAAGCTAAACTTTGAACTAACCTTTGGTATTAACTCCCATTATAGATTCTGTTTGGTGGAACTCCCTCGGAAATGCTATCAGTGGATTCCTCGTCCTCTCCCATTCTAAAAAGGAAATTGCAAAGTTTGAATTCAACTCGACTTCTTTGTTTCTGCTCAAAGCATGGGTCTCCGGAGTCCATTACATGCCCCTCGTTCCGTGAGATTTGATTCAAAGCATCCCTCATTTACTTACTCTTCAAAACACACGGAGTACCCACCGAATGCTTCGATTCTATTGACGACGTGACAAAAGGACGAAAGGGATGGACTTCAATCTGAATTCAAACTGATTATGCCGCCTTTCCCATTCACCTCCTGCAAGCGGCAGGCAGAAATTTATATCATTAATTCCAAACTGAATTTAAATACGAAAATTTTACTTTTCGAACGGGTAGTTTTGTGGTGAGCTTTTGTTAAGAATCCTTGTCTGAATGACACATTCTCGCTGCTTAAATTATCTTCATTACTTAACGCGTATCAAATGATAGCAGACGGGTTTGATGCCTCAACACATTATGCTGTAACTTTGTTTCTATTCAATTTATTGCTAGCTTTTCCAGCTTAGGTTTTGGAATAATGCTAGAAATTAAGGTATTTAATAAAATACAATTTTATTTTCAGCAATAAATCAAAAACGAATGTTCAAAAAAGCAAGTTATACTGTATTGCTTTTACAATCTGCCGTCCAAAAGCTTTCATTTTCACGTAGTGTTTAAAAGAAGAGTGATTGTATTGTCAATGACAGTGGACACCACTATTGGCATAGTACGTTCTGACAAGTAGAAGAAAGAAGCAGCATAGATTCTCAACGGCTGGCAGCTTTTTAGAAAGCGGAACATGTAATTGGATCGCGATTGACATTCGGCCTTCTTCTGAAACAAAATTTGTTGCGTGTGATTTGGAAATTTTGTAGCTTGCTGGACAATGAGAAACAAGAATGTTACGAATGCGGTGTTACTGGTTCCAGCTATAATTTTTGAAGTTACGTCTGCGTCTGGAATTAGCATGATGTAATTACATAGCGTCAAAAAACCCACCACAAGCAACAAGAAAGATGGAATAACATAATGACCAAAACTTGCGTGGTGCCTTGAGTTCAACATTTTGAGGCATCGGTATTTAATGCACCAATCATACTCAGCTTGAGCTATGTCGGTGTGGGGTAGGAACAGTACATTTCTAGAGTTAGCAAAAGAAGTATGCAAAAGATTATGTTATGCATGTAATGATTGGTAACGCTTAGTAGTTGTTTTGAAATATCGTTGAAATCACCACCTCTCAAATACAAAATTTACTTGTTAAAGTTATGTGACTTACTTCAGGAATGTAACGACGGATTGGCAACCGATCACCGCCAAGATAATCACGCTGGGTGTAATAAGTGAGCAATAGAAATACTGGCAATTTAAGAACAGTTGAATTAACAAGATGAAGTACTTGATAATTGCTTGATTGGTAGGCTTCTGGATTTTCGGGTTTACAAATAGGAAATACACTACCCAGTGATGTGTATTCACATTGGAAAAAACAAAGGGCCATATGAACGCAGTAAATACCACTAATATTAATGCAAAAAAATCTCATCAGCATGGGACAGTATTTAATTCTTTCAACACTGGGCTCCGGGAATGAATCCAAGTATCTTATGAGCATTGACCAAGTAGTTTTGATTTCTTGAGCATTCCAGTACAAATTTGTTTGTAGAACGATACTCAGCAAAGAAGTAAAGACATTCAGAATACGAAATGAGGAACTCCGTTTTCGAATGTTGAATTGGCCATTGGAAATGTCACGGCAAATGGTGAAGATTTGTGCTAATCCTACTAAATTTGTCAGGCACACAGTTACACAGTTTGCTGCTCGATACCATGTGCGCGGGTCCACTTCTAAGTTGCTGTTGCCAATGTGGTGTTGATAACACAATGGAGTGGAAAATGTTTGTTGAGCTCCAATAACAAATCTTGCCATTGTTTTTTCAGTATTTTGAATCCTTCGCTTTCTTGCATTTGAAGGGGCGGACAATTCGTGCAAGTAGGCCGTCATTGAAGCAGGTAGGTCTGAAATTTTCTAATTGAAAATGAAAACGACATTAAATAAATGTCTATGCAAATTTCTCTCCTTGTGATTACCATAATAGTAAGTAAGGGATGGAGAGCCAAATTGTGGCTTGAAAATGATGGTAAAGAAGTGGGATTTTTCCTAAAATGAGTCATTTTGATGCACTTGCTTTTAATTTAAAGTTTTTCGGTCAAATTTTTTTTTTAAATGAGCTTTCACTTAACTTCAATACTGGTCAGTGTGCGTTATACTGCTGATTGTGCAGTGCTCGAGGGAGACTTATTAATTACCCGGCAATTTAGCCGTATCAGTTTCTCAAAATCAAACAGGGTAATTAACACGGAATTGTGCATATTGCAAAAATTTTGGCCTGGCATAGCGTGCCGACTTACCTTAGATAAGTTAGTTTCTTACACAACGATTTAGCACATCACGCATTATGCTGAAAATTAGCAAACCCGGTTAATGACATGTCTTTTGGATAAATTACAAGTGAAACCGAGGCTCCGACTTTACAACTGGTGATAGACATTAGGAACCAGGTGGGGGGGTGGAAAGTGTATCCAACTCAAAAGAAATTATTTATAAAAAATGCCTGTAGAAAAACGAAGAAGCGATAGACAATAAAAATGATTTACTGTTCGCGCGCCCATGCAGTGAAAAGAATTATCAATTTTGATGATTCTTCGCAGTTGGTAGTTTTAATCCGGTTATTGTGCAAGATTTTAAGTGCACAATTCTCTGCTAAATGAATATTCTATTTGGTATATGTCGTGCTCGTAGAGCATTAGCACGCAATGCTCAGTTTTAACTAGTAAATTTTTAAAGTTTAGTATCGATTCCCCAAATTTAGGGGTTAAAACTAATAAAGGCGTATCAAAAGCGGGTTTCGTGTTGTATTAATTTTAGCCCAATTTAATATTTTCGACGTATTGCCTTTCGCAAACAATAGACAAAGAATTATTTATTTAAGTTTATTTATGAACGGGTTCCGGTCACATTCTTAATGCGTGTTAAATATGAAAATGTGAATAGTCTTTCGCAACAAACACTAGTTAATAAGTGACAGATTGTAGCAAATAAATAATTTTTGGATTGCCTGGCACTGTATTTTTGTTTCCTGAGTTCTATTTAAAATTTTGAGCAACTCCGTACATTCCTTTGTGCGATGCGATGGGGAAAGTCAGTAGTCCAGGGTTAAAATTTGTCTTCCAGTCAAATTCAATTGTTCTAGGTTGTATCTGTAATGCTGTACGGCAAAAACACCTGACTAGGTTCTCCAAAATGGAAGATTGACACGTTAAATGGAGGGGTCTTTGTTTGCAATATCCAATATTTCTGTATTGCTTACAGCTCATGTACCCCAGCCGTCCATTCACTTTAGTTAGAGGCTATCTGACATCAACTGAATGACCTTGACCTTTGACCTGTGACTGTGACCTTTAACGGTAATTGTGACCTTTAATGTTAATTGACCTGAGACCTTGATTAGTTGAGGAATCTAGTTAATTATAATTGTCATGGGTTGATGAGTTTTAATTGGAGTTTTAAAACTCATCAACCCATGACAATTATAATTAACTAGATTCCTCAACTAATCAAGGTCTCAGGTCAATTAACATTAAAGGTCACAATTACCGTTAAAGGTCACAGCCACAGGTCAAAGGTCAAGGTCATTCAGTTGATGTCAGATAGCCTCTAACTCACTTTCGTTCTAAGCCGCAGACCCAATGAATTCAAAATGAGACTCCAAAAACGGGAAGGGTGTATTTGCAATGCAAACCATGAACCAAGAAAATGCCTCTTTACATGCTAATGTGAGCAAATAACGGAGATTAGAAGCAAATGCTGCTGTGTCAAGTCCCTGCACTAAGCTACATTTCCCCATCTGTCCAATGGTATCTTTTTCCCTGCAAGTAAACTTGAAGGGAAACTTGGACTATTCCCTGTCTCGGGCTCATGGTCATCAAATCCGAAATAAAAACGTGCGTCAAAGCAAAAATATTCAGTTTCCTGGAAATGAAAGGAAAATCTAAATTCTGTGGAAGTAGGCCCTTTAACGCAACTGCATAATAATCACAAATGATTTTCAAATCCGAATGTTATCTCGAATTTGTAGCGTACATGAAACCCCGTCGTTCCGTCCCCTTTTCGTTTGATTTTTGAGCTAGGTCGTTCACTTCTGCAGTGCTGATTAAGAAAGTCCCCATCGACAAAGGTCACATTTTCCTGAAATTAATTATAATCCAAATCCCAAGCACTCCTCTCCGTGCAAAGAAAAATAAGAAACTTCGTCGCAGAAAGTAATCCGATTATTGTTTTACTTTCTCCTGGGCGAGATTTGTTGGTAAGCTCCCTTCTTTGAGATTCTTCTTCCGAAGTTGACAAGGACGTGGGACGACAGCGGAGGACGGAGTGAGTAGTCATGGGCAATTGCTGTTCGGAGTCCCAGACAGATTTCATCCAGGTAGAACCCTAGGGCATGAACGGATGAGGAAGAAATAGTAATCTGCGAACTTTTAGCAAGCAACCTTTAAGAATTGCAATATTCGGCACATGAGGTGAAAGACAACAAAATCCGCATTATCAGTCGAGTATCTTCTTAATACCCGCCTCTGATTAATATGTAATCCTCAAAGGGATTATTGGGACCATATAGAACGAGACTGAATTACTTTGTATGGGCGTGAGCTGGTTGCATCACGCACATTTGGAATTAAAATTAACCTTAGGTTAGGTATGTCGCTTTTCTTGTCAACATTAAATATATGAATAGAAAACAAAATAAACTCAACTTCTGAGAACTCGTTCAAGTTTTATGGCGATTATGCAGGATTCCGGGTGAAAGGTGGTCTGCCTATTTCTATTTGGCGTTTCAACTCTAATATTGGTTGGCTCTTCGTTTCGTGACTAATTTGTTCCGTGTTTGACTGTTTGGCGAATGAAGGCTCAATCGTCGATCAATTTTATTTTGAAAACAAGGCAGAGAACTAC
>JAAXYW010002661.1:0-14356 GCA_036851895.1 Orthonychiurus folsomi | reverse complement strand
CGCTCATTGATATTGACCTCAATAAATTACCTGCTCAGCAGCTAGAATTGATTGGGATTAAAACGACTTTGAAAAGCCCTGCTTCATAAAGTGTGCCACAGGAGACCAAACCATGGTGTAGTAGATGAAACACAACACCTGCCATATAACAGGAGGCACTTATCCAATGGGAGCTATTTGTGTTGAACAATCCTAGCCAGGTTACTATTCAAAAAATTTTACCACTTCTGATTCGTTCATCCACTAGACTTTGCGCAATGATATTGGTAGTCATATTTAGTAGAGTGCAACAATATCTTGTTCACAGACAATTTGTTGACTTTACTTGCGGATGTAAGTAGCAAAAATATTTGATTTACGTTACATTCAGATTTGATTGCATTATGTAGGAAACACACTAGTAATTTTATATTGAGAAAATGCGATCAAATTAAGCAGGAAGCAACAAACAAGGTTCAAGGTGCTTAAATTTAGTGAAAATTTTTGATAAGACTGTAGCAAGCAAAGATGTTCCAAGGACTTTTCAGAGATTTGACAACACTAGGAAGCAAAGACTGTACATGGACTCACACAGATCCGTCTGCACTGTGTAAGAATCAAGGCTGTTTTATAGACTTTACATAGCTGATCACGTAAAGCAGGAAGCAAGGTCATTTTGTGGAGCTTTACACATGGATCTGGTCAGATAATGCATGAAGCAAAATTATGCGGACTTAATTGCTTTAGCAATTAAGAATATTTTGTAAAATCAGAAACGTAAACATAGCTCTGGTCTCAATGTATAGGAAGCTAGGGTATTGCATAGAATTTACACATATGTCTAATCACTATGTATAAGAAGCAACCGTGTTTCATGGACTTTTCCTTCACATGTTTAATCACACTGCGGGAAGAAAGAATGTTTCATTCAGATTTTATGCTGACGTCATCAAATTAAATCAGCTATACTTTGTTGATTTTGGTGTATTGGTGTGATCAAGTATGAATCATGCATACTTTGTATACTTTGTAATCATGCTATGCCCAAATATCATCAATTCTGATCAGCGGAGTGGGCTTGTAGTTCACATATAGTTCCAGCTCAGGATATAATCCCCAATGGAGTGGAACAGCCCAAAGGGCGCCTTCAAGAGCTACAAGCAGTCCAAAAAGCAAAACATAATATTTAAGTATTATATTCTTTTTGCTCGCTCGCCCTACAAAGACATCCAAGTCACGGGATGGCTAAATCATACTTCTAGTAATATTTTCAATTTTTAAACCATGAAAATTCCGAAGTTGCAATTAGAAGTTCAGCAACTTAGGTACGTATTGTGTGGGGTACTCTTGGTCGCCACGTGACCATAAAGGTCACCAAAGGTCATGGTGACCTTCCGATTAAATATGAATCATGTAATATCTCTTTGGAAAGCTTAAATTATATAGATGCGCGCAATATTGTTACCGTTTGGCCTAAGCCAACGCGTGTCTTGCAAAGGTCACCAGAGGTCACGGTGGCCTTCTGATAGAGCGTAAGTCATGTAGTACCTTGTTGGACAGTTTGGGTCATACGGATCCGTACCATAGAGCTACCCTGCCGCCTAAGCTATCACGTGACCTGCAAAGGTCACCAAATGCCATGGTGACCTTTGTTGTACGGCTGTTACCGGTATCGTGCCAGTGTCAGGCTTTAATATATAGTGAATTGTATTTACATAAAGTTAAATATAAATAAATAAATATAATATAATATAATAAATGCAATTAATAAATAATAATTTATAAAACTATATATGCATACATATAATTATATAAATTATTATACTATTATATTTGTAGGTCATGTAGTATCTTGTTGGACAGCTTGGGTCATACGGATGCGTACCATAGAGTTACCTTGCCGCCTAAGCTACTACGTGACCTGCAAAGGTCACCAAATGCCATGGTGACCTTTGGTGTACGGCTGTTACCGGTAGTATCGTGCCGGTGTCAGTCTTTAATATATATTGAATTGTACTTACATAAAGTTAAATATAAATAAATATATATATAATATAATATAATAATTTATATAACTATATATACATGCATATAATTATATAAATTATTATACTATTACATTATTATTTATTTACTACATCTATTATAATATTTAATAAATATCAATATAATAATATTATATATGCATTTATTTATATATATTTAATTTTATACATGTGCATATGCGTATAATTGCTCAAGAGAATGGGTGAGCTGATTTAGAATCGGGGGGGGGGGGGAGAGGCGGCATCATTTATGCACGGCCCAATCCTATGCCAGTCGCCTTTGCTTCGTCCGCCCAACCGCCCTTCCGCGCGAAAAACTTACGTGCATTTCCTCTAATGCACTCTAACCCTATGTGATGCGTGACTTTTAGAATCGTGACCCGAGACGACCTTTTCACATTTGGTCATGAACCATGACCCGTGTGGTCCGTAATCTTTTCAAGAATTTCGCGGCTTGTGACTTTTCTATTGACTCGTGACCCGTGACCTCAAAATTTTAGTGGCGACCCGTAGATTTTTACCCCCTTAACTGACGTGCACACACTCGTGTGTATTTGGGTCGAAAGTTAATTAAAACTTCACACCTAATTTTCGCTATTCAATTTTTGGGCCCTTCAATGGGCCGGGCTTTCGAAAAGTCTAGAAAAACCGGGCTCGAGCTGGACGGGCTTTTGGGGGACCGGGGTTGGGCGGACCGGGCTTTTAAAAAGTCCATAAAAACCGGGCTTGGGCTGGGCGGGCTTTTGAGGGACCGGGCTTGGACGGGCCGGGCTTGGACGGGCTGGGCTTTCGAAACGTCCATAAAAAAGGGCTTGGACGGTTCGGGCTCTGTAAAAAGCCAGGCCCGCTCACCTCTACCCTACCCTACTGATTTTTATTTCTGTTAATTCAAAACCCTGCCACTCACATCTGCCAATTAATTTCATAAAATAAAACTTACAATATAACAAATATTATAATAGAAATAAATATAGCACAATAATATGGTAAATATGGCAGGCTTCATCAAAACGAACTCAAATCTATTTGAAGAGACGAAAAAGTTGCACTTTAAACCGATATGAAACCCAAGCATCCCCAATTAAATTAGTTAATTTATGGCAGTACTCGCATGCCTCAAGCTTAAGTCGCACATGAACTAGTTGCCTCAAATCTAAACGGCAACAACTGGCGGATACCTTTTTCAATGCTGCTTTCTGAGATTTCAAATTTTTATTGTAGAAGAGTGTCAGACGGGCGCCGTTCTTCTAGTCCGCGTTACATTCCACCCACACAAGACGGACAAATTAATGAAGTGGCAGAGGATCTGACAATGCTAACAAGTCAAGTAAATACTCTGCGAAGAACAAGCAGGGTTTATATAACTCATAATTATGCAGAGCTTAATTTGGCTACCGTAACCGGCAGTGAAAACAAAAACACTCACGAAGACGACAATCTGGCTCAGCAGAGATTTCAGACACGTCTGGGAAAGAGACTTTACCCCACAGCTTTTCCCACTTCCTGTTCTTCTAGGGCTGCTCCTACTGGTCCGGGTATGCTGCTCATTTTTAAAATAAAATGTTTGAATATTTTCATTTGTAAAGATATTACTTTTATTGTATAGTGACCGCCTGCTTGCCCTGCCCACACTGTGGGGAAAAAATAGCAAATTTAAAGACACTGGATTTGCACATCAGGTCCCATTCAACACAGCTGGCATTCAACTGCAGATTTTGCGAGCTGAGCTTTTCGACATCCACGGCCCTACAACACCACTTAACAAAGGCCCACAGCCACGGATTTAATCGTTAACGACAAAACAATTTATTTTATTGAAACATTTTTTTATCGAAACATACTACATTTTGATATATTTATATTTAATTTTAAAACACTTATGTATACCAAGTGCAAACTGTGATATAAGCCGTAATTTTACCTGAAAATCATGAATAACTCCATATTTAATTACTAGTATTCTGTGTCTGTATGGCAATCTCAAATGTGAGACAGAGATCGGATGAATAAATGACGATTGTTCCCCACTGAGTGAAGCAGAATCTCAAATATTTTAAACTTTGCTTCTTACTATTTCTAGGAAGACATCGATTATGGATAAGGATAATACAGAGTGAGTAGTCAATAATAATGGTGTAGTGCAGTCAACTAAGCAAACCAAACTAAGGTCTTAACTATGTTTTTAAATGGATGCATATGTATAGTGAATAAAATAAAATAAAACCCCTTGCTCACATATAATTTCATATGCTCCGCGACTTACGCAAAATATTGCCACTGCGACTGCACCACTACTGACAGCACAGAAACGCTTAAATCAATTGTTAGTGGCTATCTGGCAATAGTGTGCTGTTTGCTTCTTACCTCAATAATTTCAAAACAAGAGATTTAGGACTCCGGGTAATGTTGAAAGACTAGACGATAACATCATTTCATTTGATTTCATTAGGCAAATTAGGTACTACAACGTTTGTTGGGTTATTCAGGACTGCAGCAGGGGCAGGTTTTTAGAAAAACTACTAAATTGCTAAAGTTGATAGCATTTATCATCTGCCTATCTATTTATTATTTGCCCACTCATGTCTCAGCTGCTGTTAATTCTTGCAGTTGGAATAGCAAAGCAATAACTCTTCAAGTGAAAATGCAAAATTCCATGATCATGGTTAAGAAATGAACGATTTCTTTTGCAAAAAGGAAGGAACTTTTGACTCTGTTGTAATAAAGAGTTACCAATTCACTTGCTCACAAGACATTCATGTTCCTGGAGGATTGCAAGCAGAGTTCAAATATGTCGGGACCCTGGATTCAACGAAATCTCAAATCTAAATAAATTTCATTTGCATGTGATATAATTAGGATAAAATAGGTTCAATTAAAATGTTGACTAAAACCGAGTGTTAGTAATCCAAACTACATGAAAATTATGATTGTGAAAAAATCACAGCACTTACTACATTGATCATGTTCACATTGCGCATCGAACCAACTCTCCAACTCCAACTCCACAGAACCGCGGTCGCTAATTTACAAATTGTAAAAATACTGTCAGCAGCAAAGATTCTATGAGCATTAGAAATTTAATGCTATGACTACCTATGTATTGTGTGTTAAGTCTAGCGAGCTTCAGGTACCTGAGTTAGTTTGCCTGCCTATTCTGTCTGTGTTTTCCGCAAGAAGTTGTCATTCAATCCAGAGATTTGGTAGGGATTAAGACGGGCTCCGGCTCCGCATAGTGAGACCCGCGAGATATATTTGCATTTGCATCCGCAAAACGTAACGCGGCTAGACTTGTATTTAGTTCCTCGCGTAGTGTGCTTTTAAAAGCTGCTGTGTTCGGTGAGTGCGGTGGTTAGTTAAATGCCTAACATCATATAGTACATTGAATGCACTGTGGTGCATAGTGTCGTAGTGTAATAATGTAATGAGGAGGTCTATATATAGGTCCTGCGGGCATTGCGAGTCCGGAACATTTATTGTCAAATTGACATGCCCGGGAACTCAGTACTTTATCTGGAAAGCATTGGGAACATAGGACAACTAAACTGTTCTTCGTTGACAACTAATTAAAATTTGGAACATTTTCAATCTCTTCACATCATCCACAACGATAGGTGAGTTTTTCGCAACTAGCATGAAAATGTGGAATATTTGAATTATGACTAGGTATATGGTTGAATTAAGCATGATCATGGTTTGCTGATTCGTCTCACAAGTTCGAACAAATTTGTAAAGGGTTCTTTTTCTATTTTGCAGGAATTCAAATAATGTCCCTCACCCCGATTTGTACAATTTGTCAGGAATCAATCTGTGGAAATCTGGATAATGAAGACATCGACAACGGTAATATTGAAGATTATTTTCCAGTCACGACCCGCTGTGGGCACTTCTATCACAATACCTGCATCCGAGGGTAAACACAATTATATATGTTATATTATGTGGCGAGCTAACAGTTTTAGAGGGCATGTTTTGAAATATTATTTATTGTACGTTATAAATCTAAGCGATGTATAAAGCATTTTAAAGATTATACTTAAGTTTGACTAAATGCTCTACGCATGTAATGGTTTTGTTTAGTTGGTTCGGCTCCGTGACTTCGACATTTCAGAACGACGGTACTCGATGCCCTTATTGCAAGAAGCAAGTGTGTCAGAACACGGGACTGATCCGGATTTACCCATTAACTGAGGTTGATGATTCCAAACCGCCAAAGAATGGGACACCGGCGGAGCTGGATGATGCTGGTTTGGATCAAATCTGCGTTTTGTCTGAAAGAAATGACGAATTAGTGGAAGAGGTTCAATGTCTTCAACAAGTCCTTGGATCCGCGGATCATGAAAATCAGGTCCTTCGATTGCAGCTGAAAGGAGTCCAGGATGAGCTGCTAGATATCAAAACCAATGAGGCAAGGCTCAAGTTGGAAAATGCAAGACTCAAAGGCCAAGCAGCAAAAATTGCACGTGAAAATGCCGCACAATCAGCCTGCTATCAAACTTCATCTCCCACTGGTAGTGGTGATCCAGTTAATGCTACTGCGGGTAAATCTGGATTGACTCCTGGCCAGGAACTTCTTGAAAAAGTTCGGAAGCTGACCATGGAAGGTAGCCCCCAAAACGCTCAAATATCTCATCGACCAGCAGTTGACAAAGCTTGTACCATTGACCAAACCACCTCCAACAACTTTTGGTCATTCGCTTCTTCTTATTAACGGTATTAATACTTTATGCAGATATCCAGCTAGAGCTAATCTCAAAGTGACAAAAATCTGTTGTGTGTTGTTGCATTTCCCAATCCTTTATAATTTACAGATTGTATTTCACTACCTTTCCAGTTGGAAGAGGTTGTTGAGTGGAAGAACTCCTTGGGACGAGTTCAAACCGTGTTACGTGATGTGGCGACTGCCTTTGCATTTGTCGGCGTGGAATTTGTAAGTGAAACACTCATATGTATTTTTGCTTAACTTTAAACTTTATAATTTACATGGCAAGATGATATCATTGTATGATTCCTCAGGATGAGCCTCTCGTCGATGGAATGTCTGGAAGCATTGGCCGTCTGAAAGTTTTTGATTGCAAGAAAGGACACGGACTCATTATGCCTGCATCGTCGTTGTTAAAAAGTGGAACGAAAATGGCTACCAAAGCCTTACCCGCTGACTCCTTGAAGGAATTGGCCACATACGTCCCCTCTATGTTGGAGAAGTTTCAACTTGAGGATGTTGTCAAGTATAAAGTTTGGAGTGCTACGGGTTTTGAAACATTATTTGGAAAAGTAAGGTGCCGTTTAGTCGACTATGCAATCTCCGAAGTAATTGTTGGAGTTGAGTTTGTAAGTTTATCCATTCAATATTGAACTTTCATATCTCATCATTTAACTAGTTCATTTTAATTTATTTTAGGATAATCAAATTGATGTAGGAATGTCGGGTGAATTGGCGGGTGTCCAGCTGTTTACGTGCCTTCAAAATCATGGAAGACTGATCCGAGCTTCCCAACTCGCGCTTTATAACTCTTGAAAAGTCCAGTCCTTCAGTCTACGTTTTGAATGAGTAAATTACAGCTATTACTACTTTTTCAACTATTTAATCCTTTTATTTCTAATGTATTTACCGGGTGATTGATTTACTTATGTCAGCAAGATTTTGTAATGTGAATTTATTAGTTATGTGTTAAGTTCGAGCTAACTGAATCAAAGCTATAAGTTTATGCGACGAGTATTCAGCTGCAAAGCATTTTCTTTTCAACTGAAAGCTACATTCAAAGGTTACAAAGAGCATTTTGAAATAATGTATTTGTAATTGTTTGCAATTAAAGTCAATGATGATGACCCAAACAACTATTTAAAACATGTGAGGCAACTTTTTATTATGTTCCCATTAACCAGACAGTCTGGCAATACCTGCAGTACTAAAACACTGAGAACATTAGCAGGTAGATACAATAAGAACTATGAGTCAAGTACGTAATGCCATTATGTGTCTTGAATGTCTTGCTAATGCAATGGTTCTTCTCTAATAGCTATTTGTGCCTCGTATCTTGAAGTTAATTTTGAATAGTGATGATATCAGAATCCCTCTCTATGCTGCAAATGCAAACACTTCATTTCGTGCAGATTGGTATACCATATATGCATCCGAACAACGCGGCAATGCTATTCTGATTGATGATTGATTACAACAATCTATCAATTTATCCTATCCATCCACCCTTAAACTTTTATTTCCATACCCAACCCAGCCTCCATTTTAAATGTAATGAAGAGAAGCAATCATTCACTTCTCAGTTGTCTTAGGGCAGACTTCTAAGAGTGTGGATTGTAGACAAGTGAACCCCTTTATTAATATAAATCAGCAAAATTCTCATGTGTACTGTACGCATGCAAGCGGAGGAAGGCTAGATCCCGGTTCCATTCACTTGAATTGTATGAATAAAATTTTACTTCAAATTTTTCATCAAGCTAAAACGATAGAAAAAATTATTGCTAGAGTTAGAATAGAAATCGACAATGCGTTTCTGTTTCATAAATTACTTCAAAGCCGCAAATAGACGTTTAAATCCGCCACCAAATAATCTCAAAGTAATACGGCCCGGCCTCGCCTTAACGCTCGGCAGGGTTTGATTTATCCTCGCACACATGTGTGTAATTGGATCAAATGGAATAAGGAAGGGTGCAGCAAATGTGATTGTGATAAATTTCACTCTTTTTTACTCAGTCGAACTTGAAATGACTCGACAAGCAATTCGTAGGGCGTAATTTCTCACCAGGGCCACAAAAACCCTCCGAATTCATTTGAAAGTGATCCATTATTTGTATAAATCTACCCATTATGAATATAGGGCCCGGCCTCGCCTTAACACTCGGCAGGGTTTGATTTATCCTCGCACACATGTGTGTAATTGGATCAAATGGAATGAGGAAGGGTGCAGCAAATGTGATTGTGATAAATTTCAATCTTTTTTACTCAGTCGAACTTGAAATGACTGCACAAACAATTTGTAAGGCGTAATTTCTCACCAGGGCCACAAAAACCCTCCGAATTCATTTGAAAGTGATCCATTATTTGTATAAATCTACCCATTATGAATACAAAGCTATCAAGTTATTAAACGTGTGTTCACAAATGCCACAAAGCCTTGTCGTATAATGTATTTATTTCGTAAGGGAAAATAAAAAAGGAACAACTGGGTTCGGAGGCGGAATAAATCCCATGTAATATAATCCCTTTAAACCCAGAATCACCCAGTTTAGCCCTTTGCCTCGTGTCCATTTGTTGGAATCCGATGATTCCTGATTTATGGAATCCTAAATCAAAGGAATGCACGTGGAGAAGAAGAGAATTGACCCATCAACAACGGAATTGTCTTTAGCGTCTGTCTCCGTCGTCGGAGCCCCTATTCCTCCAACCAAGTGTCGCCTGGCTATTTCCCACGGTTTTATTGCCAACTAAAATTTAGTTGCAAAAACTCCACAATGGTGTAGTGTGAATTTTGTTACGTGTGTGTGTGTGTGGTGTACGTGCTTGATTTTGCTTGTGCAAAAATTGAAGCGTTCGTTCTGTCGTTTTCTATGGTTTTCTGTCCTTATAAAACAATGAACTTTTTTTCAAAAATTCTAGACCAACCAAATGCGAATTCTAAGTCTGCGACTGGTACAGTAACGATTTTACGGTTGTCTGATTTTTATCCAAGCTGTGCGGTTCATGAAACGAGGAAAAAAAATCAATTGACCCCAGGTGACACTTTAATGGCTCCTTTATACGTCTTCGCAATCGCAACCATAATAAAATGTCGCCTGGCTCGAAATTCTAGAAAAGAGAACCCGCACAGGGGGCATCCGGGTAAAAGAAGAGCCAATGTCATCGCCAGGGCCTCATTTCCATAATAATGGAGATGAGAGGGCCCGTGTCCCAGGCTCCATTGTCTGATTGTAGGAAATTGCAATGCAATGGAAGTGCGGAACTTTATCTTTATTTTCCCCCGGAATGAGGCACAGAAAAATATGTTTCCAAATTGTGATATACACGGACGTCGCCTTGACTTCAACTAGTTTGATATATAACCGTCTCCTTTTGTAACTAGCATTGTGGGTTTCCTTGGATTTTTAATTTAATCGTAATTACACACACTTACATGGTAAAATTAGGTAGCTCTTGTTACTTTGATACATCACATAATTTGAAAATAATATTACCTTTGAAATCACAGACCTTGAGGGCTATTTCACCAAGATTTGTAATCAAAGGCTGTATGAAATTTCCTGATACATTACGTCCGTCCCTTCCACTCCCATGGCCTGTAATTCTTCCTTCATTGCTTTCCTTAGAAAGGAGCCCCAGCTTCTTTTCACTTTTGCAATGTAACCTTGTGGGCCGGGGAATGTATTTTTGGTCGGAAATTAGATTTTCACCAAGACAGACAAGAATACATTACATACGTAATATGGGAAGCACTGCATACATACATACATGCATGCATGGCAGCTTTACATACAGTGGAAGTAGTACATGTAATTTATTCTGATAAAGCTTATGTAAAATAAGGGAAACAAGATTCGAAGGGAGAGAGTGAAGAATAAATTTAATGTGAGGAGAGGACTCAAGAGATGTCTTTCCCTCTCAAAACTTAAATACAAATTTTCTCCGCCTTTCCCCCGTTTTGCCCATCCAAACTCAATTTACAATTTGCGTTCATCTCTTTTCCACTCGCTCGTGTGGTCGGTCGTGTCGGCCTTACGTAAACGTAACACACGCTGGCATGGGCAAATACACTGTGCATGCGAATGGAGACGAGAGAAATTACAATCATCGCCCAATGCTGTGGAATAACATTGCCTTGGCTGCCATCCATTGCATTTTATGTTTTAAACTCAACTCAAACTTCGCGGAACTGAAAGTGATGGGTTGGGCAAGCTGTATTTCACTTTTTGCATAGGAATGACTTTCCAGAAATGAATCCCACCACATCAACTGGAGTTTGACTGGAAACACTATAGAATTTGAATATTTTGTGAGGAGCTGAACCGCACAGCAAGTAGACCCTTTGAAGTTTTTGTTGAGGCTCAAACCCGGAACATACTCTACATTCAGAGTCATACCGTGGGAAAAAATAATAGAACTGGTTACTCATATTCATACGTTTTGACATGTGTAATGTAGTGCAATTCGCAATTTATAATTGTAATTGATTGAATAAGCGACATCACAGATATATAACTTGTGTATTGTATTATTTTTTTACACACTTATTTAATTAAATGGGGTTCACTTTACTTCTACTTCTGTTATGCGATTTTGATTTTATCCCAGTAAAGTACATATGTAACATGCGAGAGTGAGTGGGTAAATTGCAATAGGAAATGCCTTAGGACATGTTGAGGAAATCTCGTGCGGCGGGATCCTTCCCCATGCATTTTCCTCATGCCCAAAGACCCAATGCAATGCAATGTGCGTGTCGGATTTGTACTCTCCCCAACATCAAGTCAGTCGAGTAAAAGCCGGCAAGGAGGAAGGGTGATTCTTATTTTGTGCTCTCAAGTGCTACTTCAACATCCTGTGCAAGATTTACTTCTGTCAGTTGGAAAGAATTGAATCAAAACTTTTTTTTAAACATTGTCATTGCCATTTCCTTTAAAATTGGAGCGCAGCGTGACTGATTTAATTTGCTTTGACCATAATTAAAAGCCCTGATAAAGCGCAGTGTTGAAATGAAGGAGTGAAATTACACAAACGTCAAACGTGACCGTTTAATGCGCTAATTAAAATCAATTAAATTGATTGTGACAATTAATTTTGTGTTAATTACACCTTTTGGGGAAATAAATTCTTCAATGCGAACTGCTCTGTTTTACAATCGGGTGAGGTGACACAGTTTAAAAACTCTATGCGCCCACTTAAAAAGTCTGCATGAGATAACCCCTGAGAACTGAACTGAACACTGAACTGCTGATATCAGTACAAAATGGATTGTCGAAGAAAACTACGTGTAATCTCAATCTTAGGCTTAGGACTTCTTTTTCAAGGTAAGACATATTTTCCATCTTTTGCTTAAAACTAAATGCGTAAAACATTGCGAAACTTCACATCTGAGTGACTTGACTAATTTGAAATTAAGTTACGCCGTTAAACTTTCAAAATTTGTTCAAAGCGGGTTGTATTTGGGTTAGACAATAACGTAGTTGCGTAGGTAATCTAATCTTGAATACTTCTTGTTTTTTAAACTTGATTGATGATGACAAATTTACAAACTAAAGATGACTTTCAGACTTACTTGTATGCAAATGACATGTTGAATTATGTACCATGCCAAGTTTTGACTCAGCCTCATAAGATTCAAAAGTGAATATTTTTACAAAGAAAGCTTCAAATCTGTATTTTATAATTAAACACCAATTTAACCTGACAAGTGCAATTGCTCTTGTCATGTCATACCACCGATCTCCGAATCGGAACTCTAAACTCTTTTGGATTAAAATGAGTTATTTCTTGGAACGGATCATCCATCGCCCAGTAAAAAAATGCATACTTGAAATCCGAACTGGATCTGAGGCTTGAGGAGGAAACATAGTATTAAAGTCCATCACAGGATTAGGAGGATATATGGCTCGTGAAATGTGTCTTTATGACTCTATTAGGGAATCAACTTTTCTTGGCATGACAAAAAAGATTGTTATTGTTGGACTGGACTTGGATTTGGGGTCCACCATCCATCCCCCGGTCCTCGTAGTAATGTAACAATGACATATAAGCACGCATTGTGTTTCTTATGGTGAATGGGATGGGTTTAAAAATGTGGATGTTTCTAATGTCCCATCACTCCCAGTCGCAGTCGCAGTCAAAAAAAGAGTTGGATCCAGAAGATTATCGTGTTGTAGTAACGTAACGTACAATTCCCATCCCATAAATAATAGAGACAGGGGTAGGCATGGCCAGCCAACAATCTGTGGATAATAGGAAGAAACACGAACACTTAAAACTCGGTCAACCTTCATTACTTTTTCCTTTGGTAAAGTTTTTTGGTGGGATTTTGAGTGGCTGGAGAAGGAGTTTACTCAGGTACGGGTAATTGAGGCAAGAGAACTTAATTCCATGCATGCAAGTTGTTCAAAATTGAGTCATTTGTTGGTTACGAGCTGTTCACGACCAAAATCCTGGTTTCACGGTTTCATTTTATTTTTTTATGAATCCCTGGCTCATCCGTTGTAAAGGAAAAGGGTTTGAAGAATCATTACTCATTGTTTCTGAGCGGATTTGATTTTGAGGCTTGCTTTTTTGGGATGAACACGTGTTCTGTTCTTATAGAAATTAACATCTTGACAAAATTGAAGGCTTCAATTTCTGAGAGAGTGATGGATATTTTTAATCACAGTATGAGAGACAGACTGTTATGAATTCCCTTCGAATTTATAGTAAATATGCAAATGCTAATGGGAAGTGGGAATATACATGTAAGTGCACAAGTCAAGAGCAAAATGAAACCCCTTTAAAAGTACATTCTAAAGCAAATTTTTTCACACTGCTGCTTCCCATCACGATAAAAACAAGTCCAAAACGAGGGCCAGGATTTCGCCTGAGCAACTGCAGTGTATATTTGAATAGAAAATTGCTCCTGGATGTTGAAATGGATAAAGATTTGGACCGTCAAGGAGTCCTCGGCGTTATGAGAAGTCGGTGAACCGTTTAGAATTTTTATTTCTCCTCGACTGACTCTTACACAACTATTGATCACGTCTTTTTTCCCTCATCCCCGATTCCCCAGTGCGGACGGAAGTCAAGGATGAAAAATGTTATTAAATACGGCCATCGTGTTGAAAAGACGAAGAACTGTGAGGGTCGACTGGGTTTGAATTGGAGCCGAGGTTTGGGCCCCAGAGATTGATTGTTTGCTCCCCATTCTTACCTGTCTTCACTTCAACCCTTCAAACACACATTAACTAGGCTTGCCTCACCATGATATGATATCCATAGGGATACGTTGCGTACGTATCCCACGCCAACGCCTATGACCTTTTCCAGCCATTATTCATTTTCCACAACTTTGACGACGTAATTCCATCTCCACGCCATATGATGGGAAAAGGAGACCTGTCCTTTAAGTCCTGAATCCTGCCTCCACTTGTTTCCTTTCAAAAAAAGTTTTGATCCGGACTTGAGGAAGCCCGGGAAAGATTTGTCCAAAATTCTGCATTGGCGATTTCCCCTCTTTTGTGTGTGAAGTTGAGTGACGGGGCTCGTCGCTCAATCCCAGGTTTCCACAATCTTCACAAAAGTTTTTTGATGCTCCCGCACAACTCTTTCATCTTTCCGTCTCAGAAAGCTAAGAATACTTTACTTGATT
>JAAXYW010002660.1:0-14357 GCA_036851895.1 Orthonychiurus folsomi | reverse complement strand
CTTATCCTTTTTTAATTTTGCGGGATTTCCAGCGGGATCCCGCAGAGGTAAATCCAGCAAATCTCGAATCCCGCAAACGCAATCCCGCATGCTGGATTGGAAGCCCTACTTGATGAGGCAGGGTCTGCCTCATCATCAAGGCGGCGTCGCATCGGCGTTATGCATTTGGTAGTTTATTCGAGTTATGTACTGCCTGTAAAACTTGGAGCTGCTTGCAACTAGTAAATAGAGGGAGCAGAAATTATTTATCCGATAAATAAATGTCTCAGGCATTTCACACATTCACATTACAAATTACATCCAGGTGGATACATTTGTTCTAATTGTAATCATGTTTATCTTAAAGTTTGCCCTTGCGTGAAGAAAGCTTATTCGCCTTTAAGGGTTTTGGCGTTAGAGAGACTTGGTCTGGCGGGGTTAAACCGAAAAGACTTCTGCTTTCGTCTGTCATCGTCAATTTGTAATTGAAATTTGAAAATATTTAAAAAAGAAATTAATTCGATTCCAAGTTGTCCTGAATGTACGCTTAAGAAATTAGATCCGATTCGTAATACATTGCACATCTCGCGATTCACGGTGTCCAGAAATAGTAGCAAATAATCTAAGTATTTTACCTGCATTAGTCAAATAAATAAAGCACTGGAATTTTCAGTAAGATTTTCGTTGACGAAATAAATACAAATTTACTTATTTATTTTAACGAACTAGGTTTTGGTTCCTGCATTTCATAATACAAGAAAAACACAACAAAAACAATTACACAAGTTTTTGTTTAAATTTTAATTTCTACTGTCAGGCTTATAAAATTGCAATTCTGTGATCAAGCGATGAACTTTAAGTGCCGGTCCAAGTAATAATTTTGGCAATCCTCGTAGAATATCTTTACGGCTCATTAAAAGTAAGGAAAGTCCATCAATTTCCTATCAAAAAGTGAAGAAAAATCAACATCAGGGGACCTACATAATCCCGTTATTCGAAATTAAATAATTTCCTTTTTGAATGTTTTTAAATTTCAATGTTTGAATTGGAGACTTACCTGTTCCTTAAGTATTGCCCCTTCCTCCCTCAAGCCTTTCTTTTGAAAATAAGTTTCAACTTCTGATGATGACCATGATGACGGATTTCGGGCAAGCTGTTGTTGAATTTCGTCAGAAGAGTCATTGTCATTTGTTGTTCCCGTCACATTGGATTTCTTTTTATTTCGCCGCTCGGGTCCAGTCACTGTTTTCGATGAACTCGAGGGGGTGGCCTGGGCGGGTTTCTGTGGCTGGTTTAGTGATTTAGTTGGGTTTTTGGAAGCTGTCAAATGAACCAGAATGAAATTATGAATCACACGTGCACGTATGTTAAAATTTATAACTTCTAATTTCTAGATCTAGCGTTCCTCATTTCAACAAAGACAAAACTATCATATTATGGTAAAAAGTTTGCTTATCCCTAGTGCTTTAGGACAAAATAAAATTTGAGGACATATGAATTCGTCAAAAAAGTACTTAAAATAAACTTTGTAGTAGGGATAGTAAGGATATTTGAAAATCTTAAAACAATCAGAATAGCAAACTCAAATGGTAAACCAGAGAATGGCGCATGTGTGTTAAAATCAAAGAATTCCAACAAATTGTGTAGTTTATGGTGACAACTGAAGGTTTAAAGCTAAGCTTGAAAATTGTAGTAGAATTAGGTATACTAAACTTCGAGAATTTCAACCCAACTCAAAATCCGGTCAAATTCCCATTGTGACTTGCTTGTATTTGGAATAATGCAATAAACACTCACCAACCGCTGCACAAATAGTACAAAGTCCATTTGAAATCTCAGTTGTGGCAACTTCTTTGGAACATTTTTGACACGCCTCGGTTTGACCCCGTGACCGACCCCTTCTTCCTTGTTTCTTGGCTGAATGTGTCGTAGTCGAAGAAATAGTAGAAATGGTCGAGGCAGCAGCATTTTCGATTTTGGATTCAACTAGGTCAATTTTCCTTTTCCTCCCCCTCTTCTTTGGAGTCCGTTTGGGTGTTTCAATTTCCTTTTCAGATTCATAGGAAACTTCACTCTCGTCTTCATCAGATTTTCCAGAATTGGCTGCGGGGACTTCAACAGCTACGTCAACCTCAACATCGAAGTCAGCAGGATCACCATCTTCTAATTTGACATTGACATTGAGAGTTGGTTTCTTATCTTCTAATTCGCTTACATAATTTTTGGGTTTCCTCCCTCTCTTTTTCCCTTTGGGGGGTTCGGGTTTTGCTGTTGATGGCGAAGGCGAAGCCGAAATTGGTTTGGATTTTCTACCCGTGACTGGTGTGTCCGCGATTTTTTCGTGGGATTTGCCATTCGTTTCATCGCCTTCACCGGCAGCCGCCATTTTGTCTTCCTCTTCTTCCGATGGGATAGGGATATCCTTTGGAAATAATTTCCCTCGACCGGATCTGAAGAGGTTCCCGGATTTTGAAAATAACTCACGTTCAATGGCAATAGAGGCTTTGAGACCATCAAAACGATCCCCGTTTGAAGATTGCAAATGGGATTTGAGTTCGTTGAATGGGATTCCAGTTTTATTATAGGACGCATTTAAATTTAGGAGCTCGTTTATAGCAGTTATGATGTGTCTTGTTGTTTTGATGGAATTTAGGATTTTGGAATGCTTTGTGAGGAGGGGGGATGACCGTGTGTCTGAAAATAGAAGATAACTCATTAAAATGAATTCACTAGCATATTTAAATAGTACTTGATGCAAAATATGTATTTATGAAAAGCAAATAACAATTGGAAGTGGCTGGGTGCCTTAACTTTAAAAATTTAATATATGCTTCTACTGCACTTAAAGACTTACCAAATTGTGAAGGTAAACGATAACTAATAGACCCCTTAAACTCCACTTTGATAAGTAGTTCTTCATCGACTACAGCCTCCAATTCATTAAACACTTCCAGGAATTTAACTCCATATTTTCTAAGAATATAATGTGCTATGGATTCTCGGTCCGGCCTACACTTCCGTTGTCGTAGGGCGTCGATTGCCTCAAATATCCTTGGCCGCAGTTGAGTCGCCGGATCAATTGCAATGGAAAACATGTTAACTAGCTAGTAATATAAAATACTTGATTAAATTGTATATAAAATAAAAAATGATTTCCTCAACTTCTCCCCATTCAGCAGTTTCTTGATTGGGAATTACGGATTTGAAATTGTGCGCGGAGCCAGCCCAGCTTGCATGGAACAATCAATTTTTCTCAATTGCAGAGTACATAATTCTCTGTGCCCCAAACCGGATCCCTTTTGCGCATTACACATAACATATAGAATCTAACATAACATTTCTAAATTCTAGAAATATTCTAGTGTTAAAATCAATATAAATTTGATTAGAGTTGTAATTACGTAATTAATTCTACTTCTTTTTTATTTGGTAAATTTATATGCATATACTTGTTTATAGTTTTGTTTTATTTACAGGTCTTCTTCAATTTGACATTAATGATTCTCAATTGGTAAGTATAGTTTTAAGTACGATGTCAATAGAAAAATCTGTATTAGCAACCTAGAGTTCATTCCGTTCCGCTGGGCCTTTCAGCTTTACTTGCATTTCAGCACGAAACACCAGCTCATCATTTTCATTCGAAACTAATGTTTCAAATGTTACTTCCTGCTCCTGCGGGTAAATACCTATAGTATTGAATTGAAAGTATGCCGTGTATTTTCGGAGGATTCGCTAACGATCTCCATTCATCTTAATAGCAGATAGATACAATTGCAGAAAAACATCAAATGTCTTAGATTAGAAAAAATGTCGATAAAATATTAACCACATGGTTTGTACAAGTTAGTAAATTCAACATTTTTTGATGGACGCTTGTCTGATGCCGCTGCAGCAATACATATGCTGAAGAGAAATGTAGCGAGAAGCTATCTTTCCAATAGTATATAAATTTACACTTGATAGAAATGCGTGGGCCGGAGATTACTACCAGAGTGTTAGAAACAATTCATTTCTATTTATAAGTGGTTCGAACAATACTGTTAAATATTCATTACTAATCTAATTTAGTTAGGTTGCGGTTGCGGGATACGGCGCCTAACAATTAAACAATGCATTTCGTATGAGCATGCATACCATGCAGTTATGCTGAGATCAATGCTCGTAATTTGAGCAGGTGCGGTGAGGTGGACTTGTATTTAATAATTATATTAATTGGTCATTTCTGCCACGGCCACAAACTGGGAACGAGGCGGCGCAACGCAGCGAGAATCAAAACAAAGCCACAAAACTATAAATCACATTAATCCATTTTAAGTGTTGCTAGTCGCGGGAACTTTCGAAGTATTGTACCAACTCAGAATTTATTTTAAAAGATTCCCGGTGAATTTCAAGGATTGTCGGTGCTTTTATTTAATGGGTCTTTCCAGGCAGAACAAGACTGTACAAATAACAAATGTGTATGTCACATTTAGCCACACATCCAGTTTATATTCGCCAACAGTTATTTTACACAAACGAAAATAAAATAAAATATCCAAAATTCCAACAAATCAAACAATTTCAATAACAGCAACTTCCTTACTATTTTCTACTTTACGTCCAATCTCTTCTTCAATTTCCCTTACAAGGTCACCCAGTTGATCCTCCGAAGGGAATATATGGGGATCCGCATTGGCGACTATCCGAATAGCACCATTGTACGACAAAATGCACAAGTCTAGAGCTGTAAAAAATGAACAGTAATTATAAAACTAGTAAATGTAGTTCATGTCTAGACATGATCCTAATTAGTCCACTCACAGTATTGGCCGCAAACTACATTGTAGTACATGTCCAGGATCGGTTGACCATAGAATGTGACCGGTTGCTTTGGCCCAGGGAAGCTGGCAATTTCCACACAACTGCCAACATGTTCCATTCTTTTTTGAAGCCAAATCGGCAACGAACCCAGTAACTTAATCATAACCCACATGGCTTCCTTGTACTTGGATTTTTTCGCGTGTTCAATTTCCTCTTCGCAAACGCGAAGCCTTTGGACTTCGGAATTTCGGAGACCGGTCGGCAATTTGAGGCAAACCATGCTGCTGCAAAATTAATTGCCAAATCACATTACATGTTTATTTGGGTTTGTAAAATCTACTTGAGAATTTCAAATTTTGGGGTAATTGTAAAGAACTATGTAAACTATAATGTGCACATTTTAAATTGTTTGCAATCTGAAAATTCATACACAATAATTAAAAAATTGGTACCCTTAAACTTACAAGTGGTTCGTCAGTCCCGCCGGCCGATTTGGAACAGGGACAGGTAACTGTGCAGGTAAAAATTCAGGGACTTGCTTCCCCTCAGCCTTCAAGTACCTCTGAGTCCCCAAACTAATGGCGGAAATGAGTGCAGCCGTAAAAGAAGTATTCGCAGCCTTACTCCGCTTCTTCAATTCGGCCAAGGAAATCCGATTAGATTTCACAATCACTTTGGGAGCATAAATAGTTTTACTAGTCGGAAGTCTCATCGGATTGGATTTTGACATGGCGGCATCCAATCGGACAATTTCATAAGCTGCCGCAAAGGGAAAGGTCAATGAACTCCAAGCCCTGCGAATCCCAGAAATTTGAGGAGCCCGTGGCCCCGTCGGAATCTCCAAGAAATTTCCATTATTATCCGAGCAGCGCATGAGCACATTGAAAATTGAGTATCCATCTGCAATTGAATGATGGAATTTGAAAAATAGGACCCAACTGGAATCACAATCGCAGTGAACATCGTCGGATCCCTGCGCAGGCGCACCACATTCAATCACAGTAATTTCCCAAGGGCTCTTCTTCTCTTCAAAGGGTCTTTGAAGGAGGGCCTTCTCAAATTCCGTAATGTAGTCCTCAGGATCAAAATCCGGGTTATTATTCCGACAATCCATCACAGGTTTTTCCCGAACAACGTGATTTTGAACTCGGAAATGTTTCTCCCATTTCCAAAAGGGATAGCCGAGCCATGCTTCCCAGTACAAATGGAATTCCGGGTACAGGAGCTCCCCATCCGCTTTCGTCTCGTACACAAATTTTGAGACTGTCGATAGGATACTTTCATAATTTAATTTCCCGCCGATTTTCATGGTGAGGATGACCGTGTTCCTTTCCTCGAGGTCAGCGTCACCCACTGTGAATACGGAGTTGAAGCGATTCAACATTTTGTACAAATCCGGGCGAAATACTTTTGCAAGGTTCCGGATTATCCATCGGCTAAGGAAAACGGGAGCAAATATTGTGAGGATGAAGATGAGTTTGAAGAGGAGGAGGAGACTGAGGAAGAAGTACTTGATGCGGGATGGGATGGGATCCAACGTCATTTTCTTGTGGGGTAGGTCAAAGGTCACACGTTTGGTGGAGAGCGTCGTCTTCCTCGTCAGAAGCTGTTGAGTTGGATTCTTGTCTGGAATTGAGGTAATAAAAAGTTGTAATTAATTACACATGAAGTTTAAATGTATCAAATTTTACAATAAATTATTTGTAAATCGAGCATGCGCTTTTCAAACTCAAAACTTTACTTTGTCACTGCAGTTAATATAATATCAGATCGGCTAATAGGAATGGAAATGTAACTAGAATTGCATATGGATGAACTGGTGCTTGCCTTCTGTCCGAATTCAAATTGAAAGTGAAAAGTTTTTGTCCCTGGATTTGCAATTCACATAGTGCCCGGTGCGGTGGACAGTTGGATCTATTTTTACTTTTGTCACTTTCCCTTCCTTGAAAATTGAAGTGCACCCATTAACCACCACCGCACCGCACCGATCTGTTCCGGACTTCTGCGTTGACTTCTGGCCTTCAACGGACTTGTCACTTCCTAACAATGGTAATTGTCCCATTTGAGTCAAAGAATTACGTTATGTGGGTCAGTCAGTCAAATCAAAACAAATCCCCGGGGGTTGTTGTTTACTACAACGTACATTGTTGTATCGCGCGTCTTTTATTGTTCATTTTTATTATCAAGGTCACTTACAAAATTCGTACAATAAATTGTAATTATATTTCTTTCCATATTTATACTATTATGTTCTCACCTCTCATATTCATCATTGGTTCTTCATGTGATTCCGGAACATTCTAATTCTAACTATTATATTTACACAATTAAACCGAAAAGGATAATTTGAAAGCCACTTAACTGGTTATGGCAAGGAATACCGTAAGAAAAAGTTAACTCTGGTCCGAATTTTGTGTCGGGTGAGCTTTGAAAATTTCCATACGGCACAACATAACAACTCTCCACTACGACGTGACGGTCGCCCAATTATAAAATAATCCTGATTCTTAAACTTTGAGTTCTGGATTTATCCGAACCAGGCAACGCGACGGACGCGGACAGAATGCCTGGAACATACATGAACATAATGACATGGCGTGGTGGGCGGTTAAAATAAAGGTGACCAAATGTGTTAGCTGGACCTAGGCCTGTAATTATTATGCCAATTAGAAAAACTTGTGGTTTCCAGTTTTATCTTTCTTGATGTATACGCTTTGATGCGTCAGGGTAATTAGTACGGAAAAGACTCATCAAAGCAAAGCAATGCAATGGGCAAGGGAGTGACGAGTGAGTCATTTAGAGTTTGGGTACGGTACATTCGACGTACAAACATATAGTTCCGTGGGATTTAAATTTGATGATGCGCAGAAGTGAGATTTAGTATATGAAGCATTTTTTGTACAATTAAACTTTCAAAAGAGTCGCAAATCCTTGGATTGCAATCAATTAATTGATGATAAGTTTTATAGAATAATTTGGCACTAATTATAAAACTTTTTGCGTTCTGTATACAGCAGCATGTAAGATTCTCACTCTCAAAATGTCGTCGTAAGACAAAAAGTGCAATGTTAACAAGATTCATAATTTTGAACCAATATTTGTGTTTGTTTAGGACTTAGTAGCTCCTAATGTTGTGTAAAAATTGTTAAAAAAAAGCATGACTCACAGACAGAATATGGGTAATGTCTGTACATTGTATATATTTTGTATTTCTTTTATTTTTAAATTAGCACATCATGCTACACTCCTCTGCGTTTGAGTCAACCAAAATTCAAACACAAGTAAATAATATAATACACTGGACTAGTAAAACTACCCAAAGAGTAGACTCAAAGGAAAGACTAAGGGCTGACAATGAATTCTAATGAATAGACTACCAGCACCAACATAAATTGCTGAATCCTTCAACACTATTAAATATTGCAAAGCTATCAATTTAAAAGAGACCGTGTTCTGTACACTACACGCTGCATAATCCCATGCTTTACAATTACAACCGCATTTGAAATATTTTGAAAATATCGTAACTAAAAGCGCACTGAAAACGCTTGGTGACCAGTCAGATCTTTTCCGTAGATCTGAATTCTTTGCAAGAATTATAAAATGACCACACTATAAAGATTCCTTTCAACAGAACGCGCATAGTATACCATATCATCAGGTAAATTCTAGGTCGAATACAAATGAATTTTGAGTAAAATAGGAAGTAGTGAAGACACAATAAAATTAAATATTAAAAAAACTTACTGCATGTGCTACACGAGACACCCGCGTCACATCACTATTGACAGAATAGGATTTTATCACAAAAACAAATTACATTAAACGATGGCACTCGGATTTGACCGTCGTTCTTCACCATCAATTACCGCAATCAGGGGTTCATCATCATCATCCGTTTCCGTTTGATGGTTGCTACTATGACTGATACTTGGCAATGGAGAGGCAGAGTGAGTTGACACGTCCAACAGCTCTTCATCTTCATCAGATTCTTCCCTGTCTTCACATGATACGTAGAATTGGGACTGGCTCGCTGAGGATGCCGCATCTGCCGGAGGAGGCCGAGTTTGATGTTCATTAGTGACCTCAACGCTCAAACTATGCACTTGGGCCATGACCGGGAGACTTCGAATTGTTTCACTCCCGGTCCCTTCTTCGCTTGAAACTGAGTCGGAGTCGGAACGATTGTTGGATGCAGATCGATGTGAGGTCCTGGCTGGTCGAAAACCCTAATGTAATACGAAAAACATTTAACGACGATAGCAAGTTAATGTAATGAACTAGAATTTGTTTGCTTTTGCTTACCCGACTTATTAGAAAATTGGTAAAACTATCAGAAGTTACTGGAGCTGAAGCTGTTGAAGTGGATGCCGTTCCCAGCAATGGTGCATTATCATCATCCGTGTCTGAATCAGCGGGAGGAATTCGCTCTTCAGCCAAAATCACTTTTCGCTTGCAAACGGGGCAGACTCGACGCCCTTTCGTTAGCCATGGGTCAATGCACACGGTGTGGTAAGCTGTAAATCATTATAAGGGTAATTAAATTGTGCTGTGAATAAACAAAATGAATTGAATGTAATAAATCATTCAGTCAGTACATTAAAATGTTCTTACCATGAGCACAAGGCAGCACTCGTATTTTGTCCTGTTCGACAAAATCTTCTAAACAAATGGCGCAAGTTTCATAGGGATCCCCCTTGGTCCACTTCTTGACAGGTAATTTCTTGAGGGCGGAGGAGGGAAGTTTTCTCCTCCGATCCCTACGTCTTTCAGCTAAACAACGGGCCACCTGTTGCCACAACTGTAAATTTATATTTAAAAAAACACAGAAAAAGCAATATTAAGTACCCGATACAATACAAGATAGAGTTGCATCCACACAAAGCACAATCACCGGTTTTAAAATAATCTGAAGTGACAAACAGACGAAGAACCCATTTCGCAAATTTGACAGATTTAAACTGACAGTTAACAGACAAGATGCGACACTGGAACGGTTAGTAAAAAATGTTGTTTCCCTTACCAATCTTACCATGAAAATTAACATGATAATAAAGCAGACTCCGACAACGATGGCGAACGGGAGTAAATACCCATTCAAGGAAAAGTCATCGTGGATTTGAATGAGATATCTGGGATGGAAATTTTTAAAATTATTTTCATGCAGTTTCGCTCAGAACAATTGATCAACACTTGACTTACTTATCCTTCCCTTTGTCATGAGAATAAGAGTAATTTAGTCGAAGGAGATTCCCGTAGTATTCCCCGATGAAGCAAGCGTAGATAAATAGGCTTGAAGGGTGGTCTACTCCCATTGCGGCAGTTGAATTTGACCCAACATTGTGCACGATGATGGCAGAGTATCCCGCTGCTTGGGCATTCTCAATTTTGGTTTGAAAATTGCAGCCATTCCGTGCAGCCACCAGAATCCAATTCATATCCAAATCCCCAGGTTCAATAATTGGACTCAAGACTGGAGAACAAGCATTCGGCGGAGTTGCGTAAACGGCATATCCCTGAAATAAGTAATGCAGTTAAACAAATGAACTAGATATGTAATCTACATAGTAGCCGAATATAAACATAACATAAACTTAACGATTTACCTCTAGTCCATAAGACGCGACGCGATCCGGAACAAAACTAGCAGGAGCATCGTCGAATTTATTAACTGTTTTGTTAGAGCTTTCGGAAAACACAGTGATTGTTGCTCTCGTTGAAGGAACGCTGATTAGGGATATTATCGCGACTAAAAAATACATGGTCAGTGTATTATGCCTTGATATGTCCTTAGCATTGACCTTGACATCGCCTTCTGTTAAATCTGTAGTTCGTTCTCTGCACTCTTTTTGATTTTCCAACATCATAGGGCTCCTTTCCTTGCTCCGCGTTAAAATTCTCGTTCAGTCAACGGTTTCTTGACCAATATTGGCCAAAATGGCTAGTTTGTATTTCGCTTTCGGTCCATGATTACGATTAAGGTGACAGTTTTAAAACATTCTGGATTTGGTGGAGTTGACAACCTTGTGCAACACGGATACAGAACTGGAAAGAAACATTAACAAAATGTCAAATTAAATCACAAAATTGCAATTAAAACCGTTCAAATCGGTAAAAGTATACACAATGCAATGGCTTCCATTTAAATAATTACATAAATAAATTCCCAAATCATAAACTTCCATAATCCATAATAAACATTATTCATCGAATATTTTCGTAACTGCTAAATTGTAAACTGCTTTACCAGATTCACAGGAAAGGTGCACTGACACGACGCGACGTCGGAAATAGGAAATTCCAAATTAATTGCAGATTCCACAATTCACACTTGTAGTGTTAAGAAATGGGTTTATAACAAAACTAACTATCAAAGTCCAAACAAGACAAGCAATAATTAATCTGGGTCAAGTCAGATAATGGCATTTATGTGTGGATTAGTCTTTCCTTGTTTGTCTTTTTTGTGTTCAAATCTTCACTCACCACTCACTCAACGAACGGATATTGGAATTGAGAAACAATCACAGTGGAATTGGTTACTTACATGTATTAACTGCCCAGACGGTAACTGCTTACATACATGTATTACAAATTGAAACTCAGTCAGATTTGTTTAGAAAATAATTAAATTGAAAACATACAAATATATTTTGTTTTACTACTAAAAGGGGAATGAGTCAAACTGCGCGCTTCACATGTACACAACTGGCATAGCTACAATAGCACGGGAGGAGATAGCGTGAGTAACGCAGTCCAATGCATTGCAAATGCTATGCTGTGCAAAGCAGCTTCAAAATTATACACGACATTTTGCATTGATGGCATTGCATCGGCACACGCCGCAGCTGCAGCAGTCACGACGGAAAGGAAAACAAAAACAATTAAATTTAACCACCACTCCATCTCGTTATATTTATCTCCCACCAACATATGTTAAGGATAATAGGAAAATATGACAGTCAGAAGTGATGAACTTACAGACCGAATGCGCCGAATTTTAATTTACTTGGCTCCAATTAACTAATTTAACCCTAACCTAACCAGGCCAAGGTAAAATTATGCAGCTTCTAAGGGTCAATGAGAACAATTAAATTCGAGCTGAATGATAGCGATAGCGCTATTTTTGTATTTTTTTCTTTTGCACGGTTGGCTGCGCTCTGCAATCGTTTTTTAAAAAACAATTTCCGATATATCAATGTGCCTGCCATATTGTGAAAGTTATGCTTGCTTGTGATGACCTTAATAAAATAAACCAGAACCAGTAGCGTTAGCGTTCCATAGCGTTGGGCTGCATTTGCTGGAATTGAATTTTAGAAAGACGAAATAATCCTGGGGCGGCACTCAGCACTCATCCAATTTTTACAATTTCAAATGGAATTGCGGAATTTATTTGGTGCGATTTATATTATAGTACGGTGTGCTTCGACTGGGACGTCGCGTCCGTCAAATTTGTCCTTCACCTTCTTGAATAAAAATCTTTTGTCTAAACCTTGGTTTGGCATGACGGCAATGCGCGTGATTTGATACTCAGACAGTATCTGTAGAAATTACTGTTTTAGGAAATGATTTATTCAACTCCAGGTTTGCCCTTGAATTGTACTGTGCTGAAGCTATTGTGAATTATTCATCAAAATGATTATGATTAACTTCATTCCACCCATATTAATCCACGCTCCCATGCATAATGCCTGCGTGGCCTACCAACCAATACCATACCAACCCGCACCGGGCACTGCCTTACCATGGTTTTTCAAAATCAAGGTTTTAGCATTCTTAGAATTCTGACCACATCAAAGTCCAAGTGTACAATCATGCTGAATATTTGAAAAACTAATGAAAAACTAAAACTACACTAACTAAGAGTTTGTTGAGAATTGAGGCAAGCCGCTTTGCTGGCTCAGGCTGCTGCTTCCGCGTGCATTTCAATCATTTCAAAACACGAAGTTTTGCTTGTGCTATTGCGAAATAAAATTATGCACAGTAGCACAGTACTTGAGGGCACGCACTGGTTATAAATTCAAAACCACCGATGATTTTGATCTTTCCGAATTAAATTACGATTAAGAATTCCTCTGAACTAATTTTTAGTTCAGATTAGCTAGTGGGCAAATTTTGAAAAATAAAACCGTATAAATGACTAGCAATACAATATAATACAATGAGGTGGCACATGTAACCTAAGGACTAAAAAACACAGCTGAGACAATTAATTCATTAAAGAACAGTAATAAGCGTTTAGTCTACTATGTTTTACTTGCATACGTAGAGCTAAATCTTACCCATACTAAAGTCGAATGTTTTCTTGTGGGGTGTGTTTGTGGGCCTTCTATCTTCTCCGAAACCGTCGAACCGATCTTAGAGCTTAAAATGTTCAGGAGGTTAGCGTGGGTGGCGGGTGGACGAGCTGACCTGACCTTTGAGTTAGGGCATTGACTTTAGCTAAAACGGAAGAGAAACCTTCAATGTGACAGGTCATTGTTCTCAGAAGTTGGGCTGAGAAATTTTCTTGAAGTGACCAATTTACTTGACCTTTTACCTTTGAGTTAACCATAGTGAAAATGGAGGAAGTTAACCTCACAGGATAGTACGCCCCACTCTTAGGAGTATCTACCTAGTGCTAAATTCACCCGCCGATGTACGGAGTTCCCCCATGCATTCAATTTGGCGTGCGCGCATTAGCTCGCCAACTCAATTTTTAGCATGGTTGGGGCGGGGAGTGAATATTTTAACGCAGCTCATTACACAATTTCAAGTAGGGCAAATTTGAGGCCAAGTTTTGGTCAAAAAAAATAATATCAACATTTGGTAAAATAACGAAGCTGTTACGGGAATGCTACATTTTTGAAACTGAGTGCAAAAATATAAATGAAAACACTTGTTTTTAATTTTTACTTCTACCGCGAGTTTGGTGAGACTCCCATACACGTCAAATTCCGGCTCCGAACAACTAAAAAAAAGTCTTTAAATTATTGTTAAAACGGAAGCCGGGAAACGGACAAAATTGGCTGGGCGGACTGCGCCTAGTTAACCCAGGTTCAATCGGCGACGCTACTCTATGTATGAGGATTCTACCAATCTGAATTTTTGTCTTGGTCAATATTTTTCATTGGTTAGACTGTTTTTATATAGTATAATTTGTGGAAAATGGAATGTCCCAAGCTGTATGACGAAATGCGCGTAATGCGTGCTTTGGATATTATGTTTTACGGAGCCTTTTTATAAGGCCAATCCCGAAAATGCATGCAGTCTAACAAGGTAACATTGTGTAGTGACAGTAAAGTCTAGAGTTCTCACTATACTAGTTGGGTTCCTCTACTCACCAAAACAACATATCCAAAAACCGTTTTTTGTCTAATGCACCCTAGTACGTGTGAGAGGTCACGAAAGGTCGCACGGTGGAAAATTGGAAAACACGGAAAATCCCATAAGCGGCCGGGTTTTGGAACTCGTCGCCGTCCGTCGGTCCGTCTTCCTCCGCGCCTCCGCCGCGTCGCGCCGTCCAGTCCACCTCCGTCGGCGGTGATGCGGAGTGGAGTCGGACGACGAAATCCGAGCCGCTTGCTATATGTGTGTTATAT
>JAAXYW010002659.1:0-14365 GCA_036851895.1 Orthonychiurus folsomi | reverse complement strand
CTCGCAGGGGGTGAGAAGGGGGAATTTTGAAAAATCAGACTGTCAGTTTCATTGTCACCTTCTCATCTTGATAGTCCATCCAGTATTTATAGGACCAACCGCGTGAGGACTGACTCGACTGACTCCTCATCCGCGCATGCGCATGCGCTGCCGTCAGTCTACGCCAATTTGTCCAAGGATCTCCACCATCAGCCACATTCCTCCCGTCTTTCCGGTTTTTTTTCTTCTGGCTGGAAATTCCATATCGTTTTTCCTGGAAAGGGTTGGATGGGTGGGGAATAGTAAATGGACCCTGTCCAAAACGTCTACGTACATTCTGGACGAAGAAAGTTACGTACGTTCCTTGGTTTGGAAATGAGGGACGTAATTTAAATGTGGTCGTATGGATGTGGGAAGATTTGAATTTAATTAATTATTCAGGCAAGAAATGTACTTTTTGTGACGGGGAAACACTTCGGGGGTCCAACTGTTTTGTTGATTTGTGGAATTTGGATGCGCGGCTCATGATTTACAGAATATTTAAACTTTTTTATGAATAATTTGCACCAAAATGTATAAATACCATGTACATTTCAACGGGGTTAGATGATCTGTTCTAAAATTTAATTGTTTTGCTTTAAATCTATCCCGGATTTAAGATTTATTTAAGATCAGTCTCGGCCGGAACAAATTTTATTGCCTCCAATTAGTCCATGAAAAACCAACCATAAATTAACGGAAACGAACCTGATGTACTTATGTATGTACGCACATTATTTATTTGACCACCTTTCCCGTTAAATCCCCAGCTGATTAAATGAATGGTCCTAACGTGCAGCCAGTCAGCCAGGCCAAACCTTCGCCCCTAAATTAATGACTCGGCCTCAGGATCTTGGTGAAGAATCGGACGACATAAAAAAGAAGAAAAGAGACAAAAACGGAATGAAAAGATGCAGATGGGAGATGAGCTTTTACGGAGATTAATTCACATCTTGTGAAGGACTCGGACTCGGATGGACGGGCGGACAGAATGAAAAATTCAACCTGATTTTCAACTTTTTTCCCTGATTGTATCAAGCCCAAACCTGGCCCTTACCATTTGCCCGTGTCACACTTGACTTACGCACCTAAAAATTCATATCACTTCACTCCATTCCAGGACGACGAAATGCCATGCCATGCCTTGCCATGGCTGGAAACAAACACATGTTTTGGATTGCCCTAGCATTAGCAGTAAGGCAAGTACGGCTGGATTTTTGTCCCTTGTTTTACATCCAATGACATTATCTTACATTACAAGGAACAACCTGAAGGGATTCAACTTTTTATGGAGGTAAAATCCTTCATGGAAGGAATAGCCTCGTTTTTTCTGGACCTGAAGCAAATGTGTTTGTGTGTGTTGGGAGAATTGGGGAGTTGATAAGGATAGGCAGGCATATAGCATATAGAAACGCGTAGTGTGATGTAAAGTAATGGAGAAATACGTACGTACAAAGCAAACGCTTCAAATCTCAGTTCCTTTTTGTTTATTTTGGAATTACGAGGTTGAGTTTGACAGTCACGCAACACGCAACAAATACGAAGGAACAAAAAATAATCATTTAACGCTCAAACTTTAATTGGGAGAATTAGTCAATCACTTTTCTGGAGAATGAATGATCTGGGGGAAAATTAGCAACCTTGAAATGCCAAGGACAGCAGGAGTCAGCATTACTGGCTAAACGTGATTTTATTGAGCTTTAATGGAATTATCAGATAGATTCACGTATGTGCTATTGTCGTGCGTTTTGATCAAAAAAACGTGTTTATCAATCATATGAAATATCCATCAGTTTGAAAAGATGCAAGGACGTGTGAATTTGGACAAGATTTGAAATTTTTGGTGATTATCCTTGTTAACTGTTATTAGATTTATGAGAAGAAGGATAAAAAGATGGAAAAAAAGTGTTTAATAAAGTTAATTAATTAACTTCTGAAAATTTCTTAATTAAATCAAAGAACTGACTTCGAATTGAATCCAATGGGTTGGAAACCTCATCCGTATTTAGAGCACATCCAGCATAAGAACCGCGGATGTTAGGTTAGCTTATGGATAAAGGACAGGAGGAATTCATTAGTGGGTAATTACCGTGGAAAACGTGACAAGCCGTCAGGAGGAATGAGTAGAAACTGGAAGGAAAGCATGACAAGTTCGTTTGCGGTGTGGATCCTTCCCAAGTCAGCCAAAAACTATTCCCTTTGTATTTGTACTTCTGGATTTGGGACACGAGCATTTTGTTCCACGGTTCCTAAACAAGTCATTTTGAATCATCCTCCGTAGTCAGTCCGTTTTAACGGCATTGTACGCCGCACCGCATTGGAGAATACAGCAAGCACAGGAGCAGCACCAGCTCTCAGCTGTGGTTTTCACAGAGAATTTGTTGACTTTTGGGATTTCCAAACCTTCCACCACTCCCGTCCAAGTATTAGCATCCCTTTTGATGACTTTTCCTTCAAAAACAAACTTTTAGTTTGGTTTTGGTAGAGAAAGTTTGTTTTTCTCAACAAATAATGAGTCCCAGTTCCAGAAATGTGTAAATCTTTCGTCTTTCTAATTTCAATTTATTGCTTTAAATATGTATTATAGTATTCAAACCCATGCCTACTTGTCGTAGAAAAAACATATTCAAATTGTTACATTGAATTCAATACTTTATGTAATGAATACCTATGCATAGTATAAACTTGTCCAAATCCTGTTGAAATATTTTATCTCTCAAAATTTATATTAAAAAAACATTTACTACGTACGGGAAAACCATCAAAATACAAAATCCATTCTGAACCAAAATGTACGTTACGTACGTACCTTAAGGCAAAATCCGCACTTTCACCAATCGCCTTTCTCCATGAAGGGTGGCCTAATGTCCATTAGTCTTGTATCCTATTATTGGCTATCCACGAAATCCCCTTGTCTAAAAGGAACGTACGTTACGTTGAATCCATCCGTCCATCCTAGCTTTTATTGCCTCAATCATTTCTCTTCTCTGGCCTGTAGGCGGGGGCCAGCTTCTATCCTCCCTTCATCTTATCCAAGGATAGGAGTTTTGTTGATAATCAGAATGGGTTGCGGGAGTGCGAGTGCAAAGGGGGACTTCGGCTGGATCCCACCGCACCGGATGCTTTTTTCTCTTTTCCCCATAATTACATTTGTTCAACCCTAATGGACTCTCGCCTTGAACAAACACACTCTTCCCTTCCATCCCATTGATTTTCCAACAGCATTGCCCAACTTTGTTAGGTTTTTGGCTTTCGGTTGTGGTGGATTCGGTCCAAAAAACAATGTGTGGTCGTCCTCGTATGTTAGTAAGCCTAATAAACTTTGTCCCTGGACGGAATAATAGCGACCTCAATGGGGGATTCGGAATTGACTCAATCAAAGACAATAATGGGGAACACTCGCTGTCAACTTCAAGGGATGCTTTTTTCTCTTTTCCCCATAATTACATTTGTTCAACCCTAATGGACTCTCGCCTTGAACAAACACACTCTTCCCTTCCATCCCATTGATTTTCCAACAGCATTGCCCAACTTCGTTAGGTTTTTGGCTTTCGGTTGTGGTGGATTTGGTCCAAAAAACAATGTGTGGTCGTGGTCGTCGCGTCCTCGTATGTAGTAAGCCTAATAAACTTTGTCCCTGGACGGAATAATAGCGACCTCAATGGGGGATTCGGAATTGACTCAATCAAAGACAATAATGGGGAACACTCGCTGTCAATTCCAAGGGAAGAAAGATGTGATGCGACGCGGTAATGCTGTAATCGTCTTCCCCATTATTTTCCTCCCTTGTGCTTTGGAAAGTGAAATTGTACGTACATACGTGGAAGAAAGTAAAACGTACATTTTTCACGTACGTAGGGGTGATGGGGCGAAGTGGGAAATTGTTTCACCTGTAAACGTTCCTTTCCGTTAATTGGTTGGTGGATGCAAGAGAAGGTGACGTATTAATAAAGTTTTTGAATTACATTTTTTGGCATGAGTGAGTTTTCTATGTGAAAATCCTCTTAAAAGGATAATGTGGACTTCGCTTTACTTTATAGCAGGAAATTCGTTTAAGACATAAAGAATTAGAGCAAAAGATAAGTCGACCTTGACAAGAAAAACTTACTTAAAAACAAAAAAATCTCTGTAAAATTGAGTAGAAAATGTTTTGTTTTGCAAACTAGAAAATATTTATGGTTGAAAAAGTGGCGCATGGCATTTTAAGAAATAGTCGATGTATTTTCAATTTCAAACTTAATTGCTCAGAAATTCTACACTCCAAATATCCTTACATTACGCGAGGAAGATTGACCTTATGTAATTTTCTTTAGAGCAAAGCCGTGGAAATATTAATAATTTTAGGTGGCATATTTTATCTAATCAGAATCATTTATAATGATTTCAAACTCATAGCTTTATTAATAGCGTTTGGATAGAAATCCTTCTTCTGGCAACGCGTAAGCCATTGCCATATGGAACACCTAACACACGGCGCGGGCGCGGCATGGCGTTGCACACATTTTATGAAGCTGAGGATCACAGGGCAAAAGGAAAGGATAATATTTTAAGCACTAACGATTTGAATTGTGTGTGGGCATGTGCTGGAGGAAAAGTATCGATAACACTTTGAGCAAACATTCCATACAACGTACAAGGAGATGACAAAGTATGGCCCTAATAATTGGCCTGAAGTGCGGACAAGCCGTGTCTCCATGTAAATTAATACACAAATCCTCCGAGGTGTGTGTGGCTAATCAGTTGGGCCCTTGGCTCTCATTTTGATAGTAATGATGCGTAAAATGTAAAACAGATATCCTGGCATGTATTTATGAAGCATATGTACAAGAGTACATTGTATTTTAACACGTACATACGTAAAGATGTTGGCTGGGCAGCGTGCGAGCGGGCAGGTTTGAGTTTGGCGCTTCAAGTGTCCGTCCGTCGCGTCGGTCAGTCATTCAATACACAGAAATGGCGGCAGACCATACGAAACTGGAAAAGAAACAGACGGACGGACGGGGTCATCTTGTGTATTGTTATTGTTTCCAAGCTTTTGTTCCCCTTTTGACAACCGGAAATGACAGGGAATAAATTAAAATAGAGTAATATGAACTGACCAATGCATGGATGTGATCGAGTCTGGTTATTTTGAAGTGACGAACTATTTTTTTGTCTTATTACGTATGAATGAATGGGATTTTTACTCATTCATATGTTTGGAGATCAGATTATATGATGCAGGTACATATGAGACATACATATACGGGCCAGCAGGCAAATGACCATTCAAACTTTAGAAACGCATTTGTTGACCGATTTAGTTTTGATAGCAAAAAAATTCCATTGGGAATTACGCTCTCTGACAAATAAAATCTGCATTTGAGATCATTGTCTTCTTAATGGGTGTTAGATAAACGTTTTAAAATTCTATGGTTTCTTAAAATTGTGAGATGATACGTTGTATTTCTCGAGAGAAATAGGCTACCACATGTTTTATTTTTCAAAAATCTCTCTTCTCAAAAGAGAACAGAATTCAAGAAATACCCGGAATTCCCCTTCCACACATTCGGACAGCAAATCCAAACCTTTTCTGGTCCAAATCCCCGATTCTAGGCATCAGAATGTGTAAAATCCAAACCAACACCCTTTCCTCGCCGTCGTCGTCGTCGTCACTCTTTAAAAACAACAAATGAGTTGAGAGTGGTACTCCGGTCACACATCAATCAATTATGAGCAAAAACAACCACTGGTTCCACCTACTCAATCAATCCGTCTTTTTTTTTATATTTTAAAAACTGCCTCTCTCTCGTCTCCAGTCCAGCCTTTAGTCAGCCAAGATCCATTTACCAGGTCTGGCCTGGCCTGGCCCAAGCAACGACACCCCCCCAAAAACCAGAAATACGAATGTGGCAGTGCGGACTGCGGAGTAATATGTTTCTGTCAAACGTCAGGGCGGTTCGGGCGTTCGGAATGACGAGCGTCTAAAAGGCCAGGCCAGAGCCAAACGAATGAAGTGCTGGATGTGAGTTGAATCAAACTGAGGGCGGAATACGCATAAGGCGGACTGGATAAAGTCTATAAATTCCATTGGTTCCTCCACTTTTGTTTTCAGGTTCTATGGCGTTGAAGTATCGATTTTTATAGGCGAAGGGGTTGGATGGTGCCAGTGACGGATGGGAATTTTGAGCATGATCCGACCCCACAGTGTTTTCGTCATGGTTTGTGGGGTGGATTGGCACTGGTTTGCGGATGGGATTTTTATTAAAGCAGATGGTGATAATTATGTGTTTAGTATGGGTATTTTTTTAATCCAAGGGTTTCATTCTAATTTTTTCAAAAAATGTGTATACTATATTTCTGGAAGAATTCATTTCAACGGTACTATTAAATGCTTAAAATTTTACTTCAAATTTTGAAATTATCCTGCATCAGGCCATGTTTCGTTTTTGTAGGGTAACCTTTTGTAGGGTCCTTACATTTTCAATGACACGTCTTACAATTTACATTCTTAAAAAATAACTCATCGACCAATGACCTCTAAATTGCTTAAAAAAAAAAAACTTACAATCATCGTAAAATATTAAGCTTACATTTTTCATTTAAAAAATCTGACCGGTTTTCACTTTTCATATCTAGCAATATAAATTGAAGCCTTCCACGAAAAAGGGATGGATAATTTTGACCCAAAAAGGGAGTCTTGTTACCTTTAGCAACGGTCATATGTACATTATTGCAATTTTGAGTCAATTTGACAAGAAAATTGTTTACGTAATGTAATCGGCCATAAGCGATTTGGGAATTCTCTCTAGCTACCTTAATGATAATTTATTGGCTAATTCTAATGTTGGTCGCCATAAGGCATTTTAGTTTTTTTGACTTTTCCTCGAAATCTTCAAACAGGTTGTAGACAAAAAATGTAATCAAACTAAAAAAAATTATCCACCCCTTTTCCGCGGAAGGTTTATCCAGTTTTATAATATTAACGGTTTCCGGACACCGAATTGAGTATTGTGGTTTATGAATGGTGAAGAAAGAAAGGATGAGGAGAAAAGGTGGTGCACAGACATGGAAAACCATGACAACCCCTTCGAGATCTCATCTACTACTTTACTGCATCACGGAGGGCCTAAAAGGGTCGATCCCTAGATTTTGTGAGTGTTGAACGATTATGTACGTGTTTCCCTCCAGTTTGCCCGGAGACCCGCCACCAAAAACACATGCAGATATTTTGTGTCCTCCACCACCAACCAACCCATGCCTTTGTTTATCCCGTACACTAATTACCATTTCTTGAGTCACAAGTATAATTATGATGACCAGAAAGCATCCACCCAAACTACGAACCATATTTATATTCAACCAAATTTACATGATAATTACAACTGTGACAGTAAAAACGTGGGAAACTGTGTAAAAATTGATGGTAATTAATTCGAGACATCCTCCTCATGAAGTATGTAAGTGAGTTTATTATTTATTGGAGTTGACTGAATGGATTTTAGCGACTTTGTTAATTTCTTTTTGCAAATTTGCGCAAAATTTAAATTAATGGAATTTAATTTGTATAAGATGGTCGTCTGTCAATGGAAATTCCAGGCCTTGGCTTTGCGTACATGAAGTTTTGCAATTTCATTTTTCAATTAATTTGCTCCAGCGCCAAGTCATCAGAATAGCTGAAGTGCAAAAAAGCAAAGCTGACATTTATATTTCACATTTTCGCATCTAAATTGACACGGAAGCTCATTGCAGGCCAGAATTTGCAAACTATGCAAATTAAATACACATTGCAATGTACAAGTACTGCGTTTTAACGTGAACGTAACAGAAGCGAGCCGTGCATTAAAAGCCGGTCATTATATTTGATGACATTGATTTCAAAACTAGATAAAACGTGTCACTCAAATTCTTCATATTTTTATCGCAGAACCGCTTTGCTTTACCCACTCTGACATATGCCACAAATCCAAAGATAAGATTTTGAATTTTAGAAACTAATGCAGCTGCCGAGTTTGGTTCACATATTTTAAGCGCGACGTCATTCCTCATTTTGTTATGACTATTAAGCTTGCCTACACAAAGGATTTACTATTGCGAATTTAGAGCGCCAAAACAAAGCGCGTTGCATTGCACGATTATTGCACTTATTTACTGGTTCCGAATGATTTGACTTCCTAACCAGACGTGCAAATTCCCCACACCATGCAAGTACATAGGAAGACAAGGGTATCGAATTAGCTCTACGTCAAAACGTCTACCATACCATGCATGGCCATGCTTTACATGAACTGACCTACAGTTGACCTTACGGTTGACACGTCTCTGTCCATATTTTTTGACTTACTTTATTATTGTTTAGTCATGGGATTTGACTGGATGTAGTAAGCTTGCTGAGGGTTGAGTGACCCAATTCTTAAAGGAGTTTTTCTTTTCTTTTAAATTACTAATTTCTATGCCTTTGAGTGTGTCTGTGCCATGTGCAGTGGTTGGCTGATCTCTTGATTTTACTGGGTATGAATTCCAATGAATTTCTCTCCTGTTAAAATCCTGGAGTCCTTTAACCCCCTCAACCCGCACCGCCCGCATCGTGCCGTGGCCGTGACGTGTCTGCCGTTTTCTTCTTCGCCTTAAGATTAGCAATGTAGGAAATACATAATCTTGACAATGATGATGACAGTTAGTTAGTTGAGTTCAGTCCGGCTGGAGAGTTGTAGTTAGTTGCAGTTACATACATACAGTTTTTGCAAAATGCATTATCCATATGGGCACAGTGAAGTGTACAACATGCTGCAGGAATCCAACTATCAAAGGAATATCCAATCGCATGCAAGATCAATCTAGTTTTGAAATAGATGCCCCTGGCTTGGCATTAATTGCCAATGTGTGTGAATCGTTAGCCTTAGCAAATGAATCTGTAGTGAATGATTCTTTACAGGTTAAAAGGATCCGGGTTGAATCGAATGAAAATATTACGACAAACACCTGCGGCGGGGAATCACAGCCACAGTAAGTTGAATTTGTAATTCTCATATTAAATATAATTGGTATAGAATTAGACGCTAAATCCTTAAATTAAAAAAAGATCATTAAGACTTTTAGTACAGGAGAAAGATTTTTTTGAGATTTTCTTTTCTTGTATATTTTTTCTCCGATTTTTCGGTTTTTTCCTGACGGGGTCCATGGATTTTACATTACGTGCGTGGGACATTGGAGGCAGTGGCTTCCTCCTTTCCCCGTCCGTCGTCTGTTTGAAAGGGTGGCTTTGGTTGAGATGATTTAGTTTTTTTTTGTCCTGTTCCAAAAACCTCCTTGTTTGTTGTACACTTTTTGAGTTGGTTCTTTTCTTTCTTCCCATCCTCATCCTTTTCCTTCCATATGGAGAACATATGGGGGGAGCCCAACAAGAAGAAAGACTGCCTGCGACTGCCACCGACTGACCTGACCAAAAGAATGTGTCCACCGTCTTCATTTTTCCGAACCGAAAAGTCCCGCTAATGCTCCGTCCGTCCTCCTAATGCATTTATGTAAGACTAAGGCTACGTACGCCTTTGAAAACACAAGCGCTATAAAACACATACAGATTGCTTACGTCACGCCGTCTCACAAGTAGAAAATATGCTGGGCAAAATTTTGAAATTATTTTCAAAAATCCATAATAATGAAAATCTGTTTAATTCTTGAAAATTCGAACTCATTTGTTTCCCCCAGTGATTCAATCATTTCGTCTGCCTCTTTTTTTGTCTACGTTTGCGTCTTGTATTGTTGTGCTGTCAATTTGCAAGGAAGAAATAATGGGAATTAGGTCGAGTGGCTAGACAGGCCTTTACTGTTGGAGGTCATGCACCTCTTTTATGTCTGTGTTTTGTAGATATACTTTAACCTGACATGGCAAAAGACATCCATACAAAAAATGCATCTCTCACTAATAGTAATAGCAATTACATATAGGAAATTGTGCTTGCTTTGTTTACATTCACGTACATCCATTGTGCAATTTAATTAATGCTTACTTACCCTTAACAAAATCCCAAATGCTATTGACATTGACTGACGAGTAAATCTTGACCTAGGACAATATTGTGTGAGTGCGAGTGCATTACATGTATGTACTTGTACATGTACAGGAGCATAGCATAATGCGTGTTTAAGGAAAAGGGCTCATTAAAACCCCGGGTACTTGGCAAAGCAAGGCATGGCGTGGGAGAGCACAACCCTGGCCTGTATGTACCCTTAAAATTTGAAGGAGCACTTGTGGTGCTAGTCCATGAAAAGGGCTACAGTAGTCCCCCGTCCAGGGGGTACTTACTTAAATACAAACCATCTTTTTCTCATTTTATTCATTTGAAAAGTGTATGTAAATACATTATACCAAATGGGTAAAGGACAGGGGCCCTTGGCTGTTCGGTGCCTGTCCATGTCGGGTTATTTAGTGCTTCCTTTTCCCATCCATGTTATGTTGAGTACATGCAAGAACACTTTTGGAGATGTCGCCTATTCTGTCGTACGTTACGTAAAGTACATGTCCCACTCTAGTACTCCCTTGCATAGTTCCTTCAATTTATTTTGTTTCATTTTAATAGGTTTGACAACTCCCGGGCTCTCTTGAGTTCAATAAGAAAAGCCAATATAAGTAACTCTCACGGGGGCAATTGGGGGTTAGTGGTACTTGGAGGACCACACAGGGAGTTCATCGCTTCCTATTTATTTGTTTAGCTTGACTGCGCATGTGCGGAAATGGGAAATGTCAGCTTTTCTCTATATAGTTAAATTTGAAATTCTTATATCTATCTCGGAATTTTTATTATTTTTGGTGTAAAAATTCTTTGTAGTTTACAAAATTGTTGGTTAAACTGTTTTTTTTAAATTTTTTTTGTAAAATGTTGTAATTTGACATATTTTAGGGTGACGATAGACCAAAGCCCCCCATGTTCCGTCGGATCTCCACCACAGGTGAATGGACAGCACTGGGGTCAACATAACAGCATGGGTCTGAGCGCCGAACTACCTTCCCACGGTAAGGGGATTTGTCAACATGCAAGACACCAGAATTGTTTTGAAAAGGATTAATTACCGACCCCATATTCATCCTTTCAACTAATGCATGGAACTCTTCCATACACGGCAATGTTCTCAAATATAAAGCTAATCGCTAATCTCTTAGTTATGACTAACTCTTTCGTTAGTTGTATTGGTGTCAATGACCAGGAAAAGTACAATTATTGATCAAGCAATGCATTTTAAGTACTACTGTATGTAGTATTAGTGGTAATATCATGTGCATGTGGTGTAGAATTTCTTGGTAGAGATAAACGTTTCCATTCAACTCAGAAATTCATTAAAATATGTCAGGAATATTACAACAGCTGCCAATTATCTAAATATTGCCAACGCCAAAATATTGCATCTAACTTTTCCATACTAATTAATGCCATTAGAAATTCTAAAAACGAGACGAATCTGCTGAAAACCTGCCAATTAGATCGGGTGCTGTAGAACAACAGTGTAAATAACAATGGTAATTATGTGTATTGAGGAAAATGGAGCAGCGTCTATTCGTCATCGTCACTCCGTTGTAAGTCTGCATGCATCCGTCCATCCGAAGGGTTTTGTCCATAATGAACCCTGCCTTCTCGCCATGAAGGATCATGGTGTAATCGGATAGGATATTTATGAAGCTTAGGGAATTTAATGAGTTGTCTTTCTGACCATTAAAAGCAATGCAATGATGAGGGGATTGGCCCTTTCATTCTTTGTTTCACAGGTGATGGAAAGGGCGAAAATTCTGGAACCAAATCCACAGGGACCTCTGGACCCAATAATCACCACGGGGAATCTCCATTCTCAAATTCAGACTCCGTTGGCTCTTTCACTGACAAACCTCAAGACTTCACTGCTGCCTACTCTCATCTGTATCAAAGGTATGGATTTTGGTCAATGTTTAAAGGTCATTGACCTTACGCGTTGACATTGACATTTTGGATGCTATAAATGGAAGAATTGCAAAAATGTAATGTTGGCAATGGCACTGCTTGTACATAAGAGTTCTTGGAGTCCGGACTCGACCAAATGATTTCAAATCATTAATTTGCTCACAGAGTGAGTTGTCAGATTTGCAGAAAAATTATGTGATGACTTTTTGGTGTGGGATTCTTAGAAATTAGCGTGTGCTATGCTATCTAAGAGAAGTCAGTGAAGGAGTAATTAAATTGGTTTATGGCTTCCCCAATGTAATCATTCATTCTGAATCTTTATCCCTGACGTGAGTGCAAGTGCAGGGAAATTTGCAAGGCCATGCATGCACTAGCTTGTGAGGAAGTACAAGTTAAATAATGCAATTGTGTGAGAAAATCAAAGCTTTGAAGATCTCTGGGGTCATATTTTAGGTCAGTTTACTTAATATATGGGTGTTAAAGTTTAGGGATGAAAAGGTTGAGGTTGAAGATGTATTAATAAAATTAAACTATAGCAGTGCACTGCCGCACCTAATGCTTAATAGAGAATTTATGTGTTCTGTTTCATATAGCAGTGCTGATGCACGTTATGCGTTATGGTGGCTTTTACAGCTGAAACAAAAAAATATTGACAAAAGCTAATTTTAGAATGCTTTGCATTGACATCAGTTTATTACATTTTATGTCGGTTACCCAATAATTAAAGTTGAATAATCATTAACTTGCCAATGTGCAGACAAAATACTCTTGTTTCCGCTTCTGACATTGTTACACCATCTGAATGTTGGAGTAGACGAACCAATTATTTTATATTTGTTCTCCAATAGTAGAACACAATTTTCTGAATTTAAATACAAATCAGCAGGAAAATTGTGTTTTTGGGAATGTTAAATGCCTTGGATAATGTTGCAGTCAAACTTGACATGAAGTTCACTTTGGGTGCAATCTCAATGCATTCATTACGGCAGCATGCCTTTCAAGGCAGCCCTATTACTTATGAGCATACGAACAAAAAGGAATGATCCCTAAGTTTGAAATCTGATCAGTGGATTGATAATAGGCAATCCAGACTAGACAAAGGGAAATCTCTCCCATAATCCTGCACGATCCAGCCAGGATACGTACACTATTATGAATCATACCTAAACCTGTATTACCTGATTTTTCGACGTGTATTTTGTCAATTTTCTACCTAAAAACTATTTCCTTGCCTCGTTCATTGCATTTCCCCCCTCGATTATAAAATTTTCTCAAAATTCAATCACATAATCATATTTTACAATAGATCTTAGTAAAAAAAAACGATGTATTATAGTCATATTTTTTTTAGAAATCGTTTTTGCAAAAATTAATTCAATTTTTAAAATTTCTCCAGCGGAATGGGAGGCTACAGTGGAGGGTCATACATCCCAGGTTTCATCCGCATTCTACAATGGAGGTCAGAGTTACAGTTCAGCCGCAGCCGCCGCCGCTGCCCTTTCCCAGCCATATCCCGGTGAGTTTTTTGAAGTTCCCTTTATGTCCATGTCAACACTCAAACTCTTTGACCTCCCCCTTCATATGTCCAAAACGACCAAAAGCACAGCAGTCGGGCCATTGTTGAAGTAGAGAGACCGGACTTAAATAAATGTATTCATTCATGATTCATAAGGACCCACCTTCCATCCTGCCTTGCCATATGAAAGTTACCTTTTCTGGTGCGCCGACAGCCCCTGTCGCGCCTTCCATTCAAATCCTGAATGCGCCCCCTGTCCTCCCCATTGTCCTCTTGATGATAATAGACAACTGCTCCCTTTTCATCATCCCCATATCCAGGAGTAAAGTCCCCCATCCATTCATCTCCCCGGGAGCAGCAGATTTTCTTTGTGTTTTCTCTTCAAATTGTTGTTATTGCTTACGGATGGATAAAATGATGATGGTTGGCGACGCGTCCGCGCGTTAGCATTCATTCGGGAAATATACGACGCGGATTTTGGATTTAGTTTTTCAATCGGATTGCGCGTAGCAAGCATCGCAGAGGATACTATTCGTGTCCAACAGTAGTTTATGTATTATATTCATGCTAATCACTACTTCATCTAATTTCATGATACTTTATTCAAAAAAACATGGGTTAGTAATCCAAAACCAAAGAAAGGAGTGCAGGCGTCTAGTCGTCAGTATAAAAAAATAATTTTTGTTGGAATAAACTTATTTGCACTGTTTTAAAATTCTAACACAAGACATGGATAAAATTGAATATTGCGGCAAACTTAAATAATTCTGGACAAAACAATGGCATTCAACCACTTAATTGTCTAATTTTTTTGCCCAGGTTCAAGAGGAACATGTAAAAGTGGGTCCAGTGGGCCTTACCTGTACGGCAGTAGCCCTTTCCCTGGCGGAAGTTCTAGTTCCTACTCCGCGGTCAATTCATC
>JAAXYW010002658.1:0-14369 GCA_036851895.1 Orthonychiurus folsomi | reverse complement strand
ATGATGAGAGAGAAGGAAGTGGGGATATTGGGTGAATGGGGAGAAGAATTTCTCCAATTTCTCCAATTAGCCAAATTACTTTCCAACAAGTGTGGCCGCAGGATGGAAGGGGATAGGAACTTGTGTTAGGAGTAATTGATCCGTTACATGTGTCCCATCGATCCATCCATTTCCCTGACTAATCAAAAGTACCCACGGTTTATGCTCTGGTGGTCCCTTGGCTCTGGCACCGTTAATTAAAGTAGTTTTCCCAAGTACACAGAGCATATGAAGTTCGTATGTACAACTCGTCGAATAATTTAATGACTTATACCGATTTCTGTCCTCACATGGTGATTAATGTGCAAAATTTTATGTGATGAGTGTATACATTTTCTCAAGATTTTGGCTAATACAAATTATTTTTTTAGAAAATTACTTAATTCTATTTAGAATTATACAATGTTATTTTATAATTCGCACACTTGGTATCAGGTATCCCAATTACCCCTTGCTCTGCTCAGTTGGAAAACAAAAGTTTTCATTTCCCATTGGTAACAGACAGACTCACAAAATACAGGGAATTACCCACAAAATAAATCCAATTAAATCTACTTAACTGTAACTAATGCGGCTAGGAATTCCCTCATCCAACCAAAATACGGCTTAATGGATAATATCCCCCACCGTTTCCCTTCTTGAATAGTTATGAAAATTTCCATATATGCAAATACTTTTAAACTGCTCTGCCCTGCGCTGCACTTCAGATTTCATTTACAACGCAAAGCAGTGGTTCAGACTCAAAATAGCTCCACTTCCCATTTCGATTTGAACACAAGTTTAAAATCCCTTGAATTCCACATTCCACCCCAACAAAACCACACAGATTTGCAATGCAATCCATTGGCACACCGCACCGCGTACACTACACATATGCATATTTCCTCCACTCAAAAGCCTCCTCATCCCAGTTAAGCCGGATCAATAGTGACACGGTGAAAGTTTTTGAGGAAAGCATTTTGCTTTGTGCAACTTTCCCCTCAGGAATTTATGTATATTCGGATACCAGTTTCTGTACCTTCAACTCCATTCACCATCGCCAGCTGGTCCATTGGCTGCCGTCTGTGCACGTCCGTCCGTCCACCTGCTGAATATGGAAAATCATATTTGCATTTCCACCCTGTCCTGCATGTCAGCACATGGCGGGCGGGGAAGTTGAAATTTGAAGGACTTTTGCCCTTACGTGCACGTATGACATGAAAACCATCAAATTTTGTGGTGGATGAAAGGGATCATCCATGAGTTTATTTACTGAGTGGAATTTCCCATTTGATTTCAAAGGAATGCGGGTTAGGGTTTTGTAGGTACCAAATCTGATTGCAGAATACGTACGTATGTACATAACGTACCATCGTGGCTGTCGCTATTATTGGCATTCGTGGAAATAATCGTCAATACGAATGTACGTACGTATATGTGCAACTGGTGCTTCATCTGTCCCAAAGAAAATCCGGGCGGCAACCCACGCCGTTAATTGAATTTGTGAGCAGTTAATGGGACCAAAGGTGCACTTGGTGGAATTACTTTTTAAATAATAAATTCAACGCTTCCTCCGGATTTGAACTGGTTAAGTGGACTGGGATCCAGGATTGGTGTTGGTTATTGGATGCGAGGATTTACCCGTTTCCTTTTGGGCGGCAATTTCGAATTTCCTAGCACCAGGCACCCGTGTGGGGCGTGGGGCAAATAAACACTCCAATTTAAATGTCCCGGACTTCAGGTATTTAAAGGAGAAAGTGGAAAATGGTGGGAATTGTTAAATTTAATGAAGAGGACGCTTTGTGGTGTAATTGTATGCCTGTCAGATTTAATGGCATCTTGCTGGGGTTGTAAGATGGGCGGGAGATAAAGATACGCGGCTTGGCCGGGCCCAGGTGATTAATGTGGCTGCTGCGGCGGCTGTAGTCGTAGTCGTAACGTTTAAGTCTGGATTTGATGGGAATGGGGGATTTTCATTATTTCACTTAAGGGGGAGTGAAATTATTCATAGTTATGGTTCTTGTGGATTTTGGGATTTGAATTTAAGAGCAATTAACTCATTATAGAAACTTAGGATGCGCCGAGGAGAGGAACATTAAAACTCGTTGTTTACGACGTCTTCCAACTCATTTTAAATTTCCTATTGAGTTTAGAAATTAAATTTGAAAACAGGGATTTCGGAAATTTAATCGCACTTTTAATGCCGTGCGATCAAATCCGGGCTTTTTCCCCTTTCCCATATTAACGTCCAGTACAAACAGAGTGAGTGGCATTGTGGATTTCCACCCATCTAAATTACTATTCATTCAAGAATTTGGAGAAGCGATTTGCTCGACACTCGACGAATTCCCATTTGCAGCTTTTGTGTTGATCCTCCGTTCCTACCTCACTCACAAGTATCCGAGTACTTTATGTACACATACAAATACAAATGAATGCTGACAATGGAAACGGATACGTACGTACATACAACGTGTACAATCCTTTCTATGGATTACCATTCTCAAATTTTCATTGAGTTGATCTCAGTTTGCATTCACGTATGTACGTACGTACGCATTTGGAATTCCCCTTGTCGCCTCCACATCCGCCGCTGTGTCGAAAATCAACTCAATTCTATTCCCAATTTATTTTATTGCATTTACGGGATGTGTGAATGAATCCACCCTCAATTTCCTGTCCAACCATTTCCATTAAGTGTCGAACATCCATAATACATGCTGCATATAACACATTTCAGGAATGCAATCACAATTCACTAATGCAAGAATCCCTATTCACATGTATGTGCATGCATATTCAACAAAATAAAGTTGCTGGCAATGCTGTGTTACACTGTAAGTGCTTTGCCTAATCAATTATACAATAGACTAGCACACACACAGTGAATGTTACAACGAATTCGGATTTTCGTATCGTAATAATGGTTTGAATTTGCAAAAAAAAAGCGGGAAGGCAGAAAGGTGAATGCAAGCGACGGCGGCACTTCAAATTCAATTTATTCGGCGCGCCAAAAGCACGTACGTTATTTTTGAATTTTGTGCCTTTTGAGTACGTACTTTTGTCGTATTTCTTTGTGCAATTTGGGCTGGTGAATCATTCGGAAGTTGAACAAATAAACGGAGGGGCATGCAATGCATGGCGCTTTCAAGAAGGGAAAAGTCAATAGTGACTACCTTGTCAGCGCAGCGGAGGCGACGGCGGCAACTTCAAAATTCCCATGCAACCACTTCTTCGTTTACCTGAAGAAAGTTCGGGAAGTCTTGTATTTGTGGACGTTTAGCCACCATGGGATTTGGAAAGGGAACATTCGTTCAGTATGTTACGTACTATACTATACGTACGTGGATGGGATGCTGTGGATTGGAACGAAAGAGCGGTTGTTTTGAAATTCGCGCCGAATGCTGCTCGACAAATGTCGAACTACAAAACCATACGCTGCCGCAAGGCCACGTGTCCCAATTCCCAAGGATTTATGCAGTGGAACAGCTCAGATTTCCGGTACGAAGGATTCTAATGGCGGCCTGTTCAAATACTTGGCATGAATAAATACCGGTGGGACTTGGTCGGTTGGTATACGGTGTGTGGTGGAAAAATAACGGATTCGTTTGGCGGGAGTTTGTCGGAGTTTGTTTGACTTGCTTTTGTTGGAGGAGCTGGTTTGCAGAATGCAATCATAGTGGAGGATTTAATGGAATTTTTTAAAGATTTTTTTTAAAAATCACATGCGCATAACATGTCAGGCACATTTCCAAAGGCTCATCTATATTCTGCGACAAACTGTATCTAAATTACTCAACATTTATAGCAGAAAGAAAGCCCGTATATTAATTTTGCACATTTTAAGTAAAAAAATCGAACGAAATAAGCTAGGAAGCTAAATTCTGCGTCAAAACGGAGTATAGCGCCAATTTTAAAACAATTTCACTAAAATATGCACTAATCGTTGTGTTTATCTTCCACTCTTCCTGCAAATGGCATTATACATATCCACTGTACTTGAACATGCATTAAAATTCCTCATTAATTGCCCCTAACACAGTTCCCTCCCATCCCCATCAACCAGCACTACAGGTCGAATATTAAATTCGGTGAAAGCCACGTGCCCAACTTCACTTTGCAAACATCCTTAGCACCACACCCGTAGAAGTGTTACTCAACAAATTTGAATATAACACAGTCCACATCCCTATCAACCAGCACTACAGGTCGAATATTAAATTCGGTGAAAGCCACGTGCCCAACTTCACTTTGCAAACATCCTTAGCACCACACCCGTAGAAGTGTTACTCAACAAATTTGACTAGTAGTTTCCGCGTCGAGGATGGTTGAGTCCGTTGCATAATTTATATATTTAGTTCCAACGAAGCATGTCCAATCCCCATTACGTGTTTCCCACTGCAAAAACTCATCCACCATTTTTATTATTCTCTTTTTGCAATAATAATAATAGCTTCATCACATACATACACTCCACTTGTACTTTCCCCATGTACTACGTAACGTACGTGTATTTTGTACTTGCCGCCCGCGCCTTGTTGGGACGGGAAGACTCGCGGACGCGGGGCGGCGGGAAGTACAAAACCTGCCTTCACCCTGCCCTGCCTACAAAACTCTTGAATATTTCATCTAAAAAGTTTTGTACCTCCTTTGCTTCCTTTGCCCTCCGTCAGTCCTTGTTTCACTTTGTAAGGAAAAAAGTAGCGGGCGGACTCATTTCTCCCTTGTACTTGCACTGTTACCCGAATCCGGGTAGCCAGCGCAGGGACTCAACTGTTTTTCCCTCAGGGCATCCTTTCCTCCTGCATATTTGCGGCCAACATTCAATTCATTTCAACGCCACGCCAGTGCTACGCGAAAACTTGTACAAAAACTATTTCCCTCTTTATCTTAAGACACAAAGTGGAATTCTCCGTCGTCCTTTGTTTCACATTTCGGTTGGCTAGGCCTATTGGCCAAGCCGAAAATCCCCGGAAATTCCTGAGTCCAACTCAGGGGCGAGATTTATGGAAAAAACTACGATTTGGAAACTTTTTACAAGAAAAACCATAAAATTGTCGTATAGGGTGGCTAGGAGTAAAAAATAGACGCCTTTGTCACCGTAAGTTATTCGTCACGAGTAAAATCCCCCCAGGAGCGGAGATAATGTAATTGACGGACAGACGAATGGGTGAAAAAGGCCGGGATCGGCGGCCCGGCCGCCGCCGATTTCCTGATTTACTACTGTACGAGAAATGACGAATTTGAGTTTGCTTCGCTGAATATTTACTCCACAGGAAAAAAAGTGAAAAAAAGCAAATACCTTTTCCAGACTTTTTTGTGTGCAAAGAAACGTCAGATTCGATTCTGAATTCTGGCCGGTTTCCTTCATTTGGGACGAAGGGCCCAGACCCCGGATTCTGGATCGACGGAAGAGGGAAACGGAAATCCAATTCCATGGTTCCTGATCCCGTATTTTTACTCCCACATCAAATTTCCCGGGCAAGGAGCGGAAAATCATGGATGTAAAAGGGATGGAATTCCACTCCAAGGAAACAGAACGTGCGTAAGTAAGGAAAAGAACCTTAAATTCGGCGGTTGCAATGTAGGTAGGAATTTTAAAGGTGATTTATTCCCGGGGATTTTCAAACGGATTTCTCAACCTACGTACGTTACGTGTACCCCATCTCCGTCGGGAGTATTATTTCTACCCCATTAGCAAATCCGCCCATAAAAACTTGCTGATTGATCATGCCGTACCGTACCGTACTCCATTTTTTGGTGGCTAATTTGAATATCGGATATGTACTCGGGTTTCCTTTGGTTTTTCATTTCCCCCACTTCATTAGGCTTGGTACACCAGGGGACACATGACATTTTCCGTCATTTAAAGTCTCAATTTCCTCCCTCGTACCAAGATCACGTCACGGAAATCAAAAGGCCGCGGTCGCAGCCATAGCCGTAGCCACAGCCACATGCCGTCACCCTCCGTCCATTCCATTGGTCGATTTGTATTTGGCGCCTCATAAACCCTGTGAGCATCCATTGCCTACCATAAACATTGTGTACATTCCACTTTGTGTTGCATTTACTTTCGTCGTCGTCGGTTTTATGGCTACCAGACTGCCAAATTCATAATGGGTTATAAAATCCCGGGTGTTTACGTACGTACGTATGTACGTACTTGTGCGTGGGAGGAAGGCGGAAGAGCCAATCGCCGGGCCTGTGCCCCGCCACGCCAGGCTGTGTTGAGTTCTAATTCCGTCTGCCTTGGATTTGGGAGGATTCGTCGTCATCGATGTGCATGAATTAGAATTTAGAGTACACACAGCAAGCACGTTGTAAGGATTTTGAAGGCGGAAAAGGATTTCCAATTCCGGGACGACTCTGATTTTGTTTGTTCATTCGTTTCAGGGTGTGGTGAAATGGTGGTGGATCCAGAAAGGGGCGGAAAGTAGACTGATTGGATTCCATTTCAAATTGCCCGCGACGCAAATGACGCCATTAATTGTACGTGGAGCAGTGGACGAAATGACTGAGGCTGTGGAACTTTGATCCCAACCCATTCAACGGCCGGATCTTTTATGAGCAAATTAAAAGGTACGACGAAATTACTCTCATTTGATTCTTCATTCAGTTCTGAATGCATATGGCGCGGCGTAGCATAGGGATTTAAACTTCACAATCACAGGCTGCCGTCGCAGGAGGCGGATTTTAGGGGTAGATCATAGAATTCAAATGTGTGGCTCAAAATTGTCATAGAAACTAATTTTCTTAGAAAATTTTGTTGTGCGAAATTAAATTTAACAAGTTTTTGGTATACCATATTTGACGCGAAACAAAACCCAGTTTCTTCTCACCCCAGGACACCGCGCCGGCGGGCGCGGAGGTTTGAATCCGCAATCAAAGATTTGAATGGGTTTTACCATGTTAGCTCACCAGGGAGTCATAAGAACAAGAACTTGATGTGAAGGGAATTTGAGTAGCATAATTTGAATTCTCTAGCTTGGTGCTTTGCGGAAAAACCACGACGCAAAGCTACCCAGCTATTACAACACAACTACCAATCAAATAATCCCAGACACAGTGCTAGTGTAGTATACATTGTAATTTTGTGTAATAACGACGGTTGTCAGTCAGCTAAGTTTCAAATTGTACGAATTCCGTGGGTGGTGTTGTGTTTATTTTAATTAATTTGTGGTTTCGTGGTTTTCCAAGGCTAAGACTCAACCCACCCATTAATTACTCACCTGACGGATGACAGATGTAAACTAACATAACGGTTTAGCTTGGCATTGTACGGGACCAATTTCAATAGCACGTAATTTCTTGGAAATCGAAATTCACGGAAACATTTTCTGCGGATTTGTATTCCTTTGGCGTAGGCCAAAGTTTGAATTTCTCCCGCTGTGCTGCGTAAAGTTTAAGCGGTAAACCCAATTAATTGTTTGCAAACAAATCCCCTCAAATCTAATTTAAATTTTCTTGGTCGATTAATTTGTGTTTCCAATTACATCCCGAGTCAAACATGGCATGCTACATGCTGTGCTTTAGCAGTGCCGCGGCGGGATCCTCGAAATTTCCAAGCAGGGTTCCAAGAAACTTTCGCTTTCTCAGTCTCGTCGACATCCACATTTAACTTTTAAGTCAAACAGCAAGTAGAATGGGGAATAGTATATACAACATAGGAACATTCTTAATTAGCAATAGCATGGGAAATCAAGTACATTGGATTCCCGCTCAAAAGTTTAAAATTAAAATCCTAAAATGAATTGTGCTCTGAAACTCTGATTTTGAATTTGTCACGAATTGTACAAAGTTAATTTCCGTACAATTGATAATCTACTCTAATTGTCAATTCCCCCACTCAATTATAAGTCCGGATTCCTTTTATTGTGAATTAAGTAATTTCTACGACGGAGAATGGAATTCCGATTCCGACCTGAGGTACGGAGCCATGATTAATTATAATCTATTGTTCTGCCATGCCATGCAATGTAATGCCACGCCATGCCATTTAGGTTTGAAATTCCCGCTTCGACCAAGACATTGGCTTTGGCTTCCTTTTCCTTGAGCACCAGATTCAAAACCCGTCAACTGTGCTGAATTCAAACGGCTTTTTAATTACAACAAGTTACAAAGTCCGTTCGTTCAAACTCCAACTTCCGTCCTGGCTTTATTTTCCGGATGCTTCAACTTGAAAGGAGGATAGAAATTAGCCGGGAAACTCCGAACTTCCATTCAAATCTATTGTTGAGCCTGTCGTGTCAAGCATCGATGGACGACGGCGCGGTGGTATCTTTGAATTCCTCATGCATGGCATGCATGCATTGACATTAATCTCAAGATCAGAATGCAAGTGTCAAAGTTCAAAGTTCGGCGCCGCCGCCTTCCACAAAAGGATATTTCTTGCTTTTTAATTACAACAAGTTACAAAGTCCGTTCGTTCAAACTCCAACTTCCGTCCTGGCTTTATTTTCCGGATGCTTCAACTTGAAAGGAGGATAGAAATTAGGCGGGGAACTTCCAACTTCCATTCAAATCTATTGTTGAGCTTGTCGTGTCAAGCATCGATGGACGACGGCGGTATCTTTGAATTCCTCATGCATGCCTACATTGACATTAATCTCAAGATCAGAATGCAAGTGTCAAAGTTCAAAGTTCGGCGCCGCCGCCTTCCACAAAAGGATATTTCTGCGGATCTGTCTTTTTCCGCTTTGCTGCCTGGTGTACCAAATTTCATAAAAATAAAACCCGCCAGTAAAGTGGAAAGGACTGATTCCCTGGAAAGCTAATCACCGACACCGACCAACCACTTCACATCAGTTTTTCCCGGGTAAGTTGCCGGGTGGGCAACGCGACGTACTTGACTCCACGTTGTGCATACAGATACGTACATAGCACACTCAAGTGTCAGACACACCCCGCGAAGCGGATGCTGACGGAAACCCGGGAAGGTTCAAATTCTCTCCAGTTCCATGCGGTGACGGGATCTGGATTTGAGATGAAGATGGGAGATGTGGACGTGCTCTTCTTTTTGGAACAATACGACGACTCTGCCGTACGTCACATTCATAAACCATTTCCTCCCGGGTCCAATTTCCCCTATCTTCCACTACGGACACGTTCAAAGCTAAATGGAAGCGACGGAGAATCACAATCAGGAGAAAATGCGGCCGAATTAAGCGCATGCGCATGCGTAGGAGCTGATCTCTATCAAGAGGCAATTACACAAGAAACATTTGCCCGGGAGGAATACATATGCAAACTCAGACTAATTGGAATTTTGAATTATACAGAACGTAATGTGAATTTTTGGTAATTTCAAAACCCAGAGGTCAGTGACCTTAAGAACTACTTACACTATGTCTATTAGAAGCTTGGAATTAATGACGGGGGCCGACGCAGAAGTGAATTTGGAATTCCTTCCAAGTTAGTTTTCAAAGTAAAATAATTCCCGCCCGCTCCATTTGTACATCCTTCAGCCGCCGGAGGTGGGAGTGAGACGGACATGGGTTAAATTCCTTATTTGTATGCACTCCGCCGGTGGCTTTAGTTTTATAAATGGTTCGGTATAATCAACCGATTTAACAAAATGAGGATTGAGTCGAGGGAAGGCCAAGGATTCGCATCGCACGAGTGAGTGCCGTGGTTATAAACTCTACCCGGCGCGCCTTTTTGAAATGAGTCCACAATCCCGGGCCCGGCCTGAGTTATTCTTCACATTGCCCCAACCCTAAGCGTTGGTTGCACGTATCAAATTTGTGAGTGACTTGAACTCAGATTCCAAGGGGCCACACATACGTAATAAATCTCAAAACTCTGACGATGTCAAGACAATGAAGGATTTCATCGGAAATGGAAAAATATTCCACACAAGGCCAATTCCCGGGAATAATTTGAACCCAAAAGTCCAGCCCGGTCGGCCCCGTCAATCTTGTGTCTTAAGTTACGATCAGGATGAGACCATGAGCCAAAAACTTTTTGATTAATCCCGGGCCCGGCCTGGCCCGGCCTGAGTTATTCTTCACATTGCCCCAACCCTAAGCGTTGGTTGCACGTATCAAATTTGTGAGTGACTTGAACTCAGATTCCAAGGGGCCACACATACGTAATAAATCTCAAGACTCAGAGGATGTCAAGACAATGAAGGATTTCATCGGAAATGGAAAAATATTCCACAAGGCCAATTCCCGCGAATAATTTGAACCCAAAAGTCCAGCCCGGTCGGCCCCGTCAATCTTGTGTCTTAAGTTACGATCAGGATGAGACCACGAGCCAAAAACTTTTTGATCGATCGCATTTCCTTTCTTGATTTCGACGCTTCACTTGTTCCATTTTTGGAGAAACCACGGCACAATTCTTTTTCGAATGAAAAAAAAAGGAATAGAAATTCGACGTTCGTACATACATACGTACCGCGACGGACAACTGTTTTCTTTTTTTGAAGGAGTGAGTGGATTCGCTTAAGCCAATAGGAATCTTTAGTTTAGTTTATCTTCCAAAGGAATCCCATTCTGTACACATACAATCCATTCGACCGAAGGGAGCAGTGCAGTGGATGGTTGAAGAAGGAGTGAATTTGTATCTTTTCCCTGCCGGGCCAGGCGGGCGGGTGTCGGGCGTAAAGGCCACGTCGCGTGGGTCGGTCGGACGTCAGTCACTCCCGCCGTCCCGCTGAGGGTCACAAGGGAGCTTTTTCCGCTGACGAGCACCGTGTGCGCTGTGGAAACCCGTTGAAACTTTCACTAGACATTTTGAATCTGTCAGACCAATGGGAAGTCTTCTCACGCTCCCAGATTTAAAAAGTTTGGAGAGTTTAAGATCAAGGGCTATGACCGTACAAGATTTATCCTCCCACCTGCTCCAAATTCATAAGATGTGGTTCATGTGGCAGATATTTGCATTTTGAAAGGGTGAGCAGGCTGTGGTAAATGTAAGGGTATTAGTAGTTAAGGGGGAGTTTATTATTATGATGAATGAGACTTAATGTTCATGGATGATTTTTAATAAGTTGAATTGACTGAGTAGTTAATTAATTAAATACAATTTTGTAAATAGGGGATGATATAAAGATTACAAATTAACAAGGAGTTTCTGCAGCGCAAATTTGCAAACCAACAAATTTTGACATTTTTGAAAGTTGGCGCTTTAGATTTTGTCATTTATGTTTGAATTTGAACTTGAAAATGTAATTTTTTATTTTCAGAAATGTTGTCTAATTTGGAATAGAAGTTATTACTAGGAAACTAAGAAATAGCTACAATCCAGCAAATCAAATCATTACAAGAATTTTATTTGTGTAACATTAGTAGTAATTCTTGGAATGAAACCTGGTTAGGTCAAACCCACGCGTACTTTTCTACGTTACATACATAGCCACCTAAAATTCTCCCTTGCAAAAGAAGTGGGGGAATACTTTTGTCCATTTGAACAAATCGAGTACGGCTTCCGCCACCATCCCCCCTTGCAAAGTTGTTGTACTCTTGCTATTGTATATTTAGTGTGGCAGCTGAACAAAGGAAAGTGTAATTAATTTCCGAAGAACAAACACCTGCTCCATGGAGCAGAAGTTAATTTTTCAATCATGGTTCATTTGTTTCCGTAACCTCCGTCTGCGGGAAGTCCATGTTTCTTTTGGCTTGGAATTATATTAGCCCGTCGCACTCGTCCGCGCTGCGTCGCCTTCATTGTTAATTTTTCAATCATGGTTCATTTGTTTCCGTAACCTCCGTCTGCGGGAAGTCCATGTTTCTTTTGGCTTGGAATTATATTAGCCCGTCGCACTCGTCCGTGCTGCGTCGCCTTCATTGTGATTGCCTTTCCCTCTTTTTCTTGGGATCCGGGTGAAAGTTAGGGTGAGGGTAAAAAAAGAAAGTTTTCATTTTCTTTTCCGTTTCCTCTCGTGGGACGTGGACGTGTACAATCAATTTGTCGGGGAAAAGAGTTGAGCGGAAAGAATCCTAATAACACAATAGTTGAATTAGTTAACCATTTGCTTGCGACTGCTGTGCCCATTTGGCAATATCCTGGCCCTTATGAGTCAATATTACATACTTCTTTTCCTTGGAAATGGTAATTTGTTTCCTCCTCCAAATTTGTATTTCCGAGACTTAATAAGTTTCTAATTATGACCTCCCTTTCTTGCCGTATGCTCATTAGTGGAAATTTTGTTATTAGATACAGGAAATACGAATAATGGCTTACTGGGAATTCGCTTGCTAGAAATAGGCATGTTCAAAAAGATTTCTAATGAAATGTTTTACACTTAATTTAAAAATAGCAAATTTACTATAAACTAACCTTAAAAGCACAAAAGTCAACCTTAACACTCACGTATCACTACTATCTCAACTTAAAAATAAAAGTTTCCTTTCTGGAGAAATCCCAATAAAATAACATTTATTTATAATTATGAAATAGTTTATTTAACTGCGCATGAGCAGAACATGAGATTTTAAAGTATCTTCTGATCTAAATAATCTTCTAAATCCACATAGGATAAATACGCCTTAAATAGTTTATTCCTACTCCGACTTTCTCCGCCATAATTTCCCCCACTTTGACTTTCTTTTGTCTTGAGCTGAGAGCCATCCTTGAAATGAAAAACTCATAACATGGATTGTAATTGAGAAAATCATTGAGGTGGGGACTTGGATTCACAAAAGGGAATCCTCGCCACGTACATTTTACAATACAAGACAGACACGGTTTGAGTGGAAATGACAAAATCCATCCGTCCGTCCCCTCCAACTTATCCTACTTACTTGCATCATGTCAGGAGGGGGGGGGGGGGGGTCACGTACATTTTACAATACAAGACAGACACGGTTTGAGTGGAAATGACAAAATCCATCCGTCCGTCCCCTCCAACTTATCCTACTTACTTGCATCATGTCAGGAGGGGGGGGGGGGGCGGGAGATGAAAGGAGAAGGAAGGAAAATTTCAAAGTGACATTTTGATGGAGTAAAAAATCCTTGCATTGGAAGGACACCTTCTCCCAAAGGAATGTTGTCATTTTAAATCAAACTTGTTTCATTCCTCTTTCTTTGACTCCGACCTGGGTGTGATTTCGATTTGATGGAGTAAAAAATCCTTGCATTGGAAGGACACCTTCTCCCAAAGGAATGTTGTCATTTTAAATCAAACTTGTTTCATTCCTCTTTCTTTGACTCCGACTTGGGTGTGATTTCGATTCCATTCCCACCGCCACCGCACCGTCAGGAGCTCCCAATCTTTTCCGTGTGCCGTAGTAGTAGTAACACATTGATGGATTACATGAGAATCCAAAATAAATTCCAGTATTTCCTCTCAATGCTCCCAACATTCATAAAACATGAACAACACTGCTCCACAGGAATTTGAGAATTAATTCTTTTCGTGGAGAATTCCTGAGGAAAATCCTCTGAATTTCAAATCGGCTCCCTCCCCACATTGAATAACATGAATTACAAGGCGAGCCCAGCCCAACCTACCCCGTTATCTTCTCACACTTTCTTCCACGAAAATTTATTCATGAATGTCAGCCCAGCCCCATATCCACTTGTTTCGACAATTTGATTGCGGCCGGGCCTGGAAATGCCAATGCCATGCTATGCCATACCATGTTACAAGTACACATTTTAATATTTCATCTTCAACGACGACGACGACGACCAAAAATTTTCCCATCTTACGTACGTAGTAGTAAGTATCTGAGAGTGACTCTGATAGCCTCAGAAAAAGACTTGAGGAAATGTTTTACTTTATTGAAATAAGTGGAGGGAGAAGGGCTAGGGAGTGAAAGGAGCGACTAAAAAAGAGAAAGCACTCACTTTCGTCTTTCCCGCCTAAAAATCAATACATACGTACATGTTAGGCAGCCAGGCACGCGGCAATGGCTCGTCATTTGCATTGCAATGTGCTCCTTACCCGCCTCTTCGTAATGGCCAGCTAACGATCCGTCACCATCAGTTTAAGAATCCGAATTGGAAATTTTTGAACAAAGAAAGCACGAATTCTGGGCTCTCCAAATCCAATACGTTGCTGTACGTCCGTACGTACGTACGCCACTTCAAAGAAATATGTTACAGGCGTACGGAGGACGACCCATGGAATTTACCTCGTCTGTCCATTTCTTTTTTTGTACGTACGTACGTGGAAATGGAGGAATTCTGCCACGTATAAATCCAATTGAGAAAGTTGAGGATCCTTTACATTTTGAGACGGGCCTGGGCTGGGCCCTTTAATCTAATATCCCATTGGAATTTGTAAGGATAACTTTCTCTGATGATGGAATTCAAGTCTGTCCATCCATGTGTGTGTAAATTGTGGCCTTCCTTGCACGTACATACGTACGTCCAATTGTCCCCTTCAAAAACCTGGGAAACTT
>JAAXYW010002657.1:0-14376 GCA_036851895.1 Orthonychiurus folsomi | reverse complement strand
GTTCAAAATACTACAATAGTATTTCCAGCCTAGGTTCAAATTACTACAGTAGTATTTCCAGCCTAGGTTCAAATTACTACAGTAGTATTTCCAGCCTAGGATGAATATACTACAGTAGTATTTCTAGCCTAGGCTGGAAACACTACCGTCCTATTTACATCCTAAGGAAGAGAATACTACACAGTAGTACAATCAAGGGGTAGTATTATTTTCCTACCACACCGGCTCCGTGGACGGTTTCTTTTCGTTTGGATTCAAGGAAAAGCTGAATTTTTGAAATATCCCGACGAACAAAATAAAAAGTGCGGCCTTTGCAAAGCTTTCCGCAATGCAATTTCTTTTCCCTAAAATTATTCAATTTTTTTTTCATATTATGGAAAATCGTACATACTGTTTTAAATGGCATGCAGCCGTTCACCTGCTCCAAACGAACAATTTTTCCGTATTGATAAGTTTCCCGTCTCGACTAATAAATCTCTCGGGTCTGAAAACATGAGGATCACCCCACATATCCATGGCCACGCTGTAAAGATTCAGGTACAATGTTGTTCCCTATAATTGAAAATTAGTTGTACTTTGTACATGTATATCATGTTATTGCTTTATACATTTGTTGTATACTGTGTTGCAATTTTTGCATTTGGTTTTATTGCTTTAACTTCAGAACTCGAAACTTCCCAATGGTTGCATCCTTTGTTTCTAGTTTCCGTGGAACCATTGGTCCCACAGTTGATATTCGGTGAATCTCTAGAATTGTAGCTTCAGTGTAAACCATTCTGTAAGAAAACCGGCCAGTTATAACATAAACATATGTAAAACTAAACACTAAACTAAACACATAGCATACATACTAGCACTCGCGCCGGCTCGTCCTTACATTTTATTTATAGTTCGTTTGTGTCAAAGAAAATGAAGATAACGTACTTCTTAGCAAATTGGCCTGCATAAAGGCTCACAATGGGGTCGTGTGACATGCCCACCACAGAATCGGTGGAGACCAATACAGGAAGGAAGACCATGATCTAGAATGGTACTGTGCAAAATATTACGCCTGCATAATGAAAACTCGATTTTTGGCGAATTTTTGAAATTTAGCTCAAAATATTTTTTTGAAATCTAGCTCAAAATATTTTATATGGGGACCTGTAAAATTGAGATTTTTGTGGGCTAAACGCCGTCCTGATTTTTCAGCTTTGCAGTTTGGACGGAATACACAGACTTGCGTGGAAGCCAAGCGAATCGCCGCTTGCCATATACCACTGTAAGCATCGCGTCCAATCCAAAGTGCTAAAAGAAAAAAGTAGCATAGAATTTACTCCACAAAAATCTCAATTTTACAGGTCCCCCCATGTAAAATATTTCGAGGCAGATTTCAAAAATTCTCCAAAAATCGAGTTTTCATTTTGCAGGCGTTATATGTTGAACAGTACCGTTCTAGACCATGGTCTTCCTTCCTGTATTGGTCTCCACTGATTCTGTGGTGGGTATGTCACACGACACCATTGTCAGAGCTGGCGACTTGGTAATGGTAGTTTATTACAAAGAACCGAATCACAGTTAGCCAGTTATCACAATTATTCAAATTTTGTGGCATTTATATAAAAGCGTCACGGTTTTTGTATCCGTAAAGAGCACTTCAAGGGTGACGACTCGTCCTCTCGCTTTTTGCCATCAAGCTAAGAGGTCAATGCTTAGGTCAACTTGTGACCTCAATAATGTATCAGCCAAACCACATGAGACAATGAGATGTCATATGGCATGTTTCTATTTCATCTAATGCCACTGACCTAACTCAGAGGTCAAAGGTTAGGTCAACCCGTGGCCCCGCTCAGGGAACGTCCACTGGCCTCCTGAACATGCGAAAATACCAAGCTCCGAAATTGGCGCAGTGGTTTTGGAAGAGATAGAAGACAGACAGACAGACACAAAAACATTCGACTTTAGTATGTGTATGATGAATTACTCTTGTCGGTCAGCAAGTGATGGCAATCGATTGCCGATTACAGTGTCAATTTCTTGTACAACTTTCTGCATGATGTCCTCATTGAGAACCATACGAAGGATCCCAAACTCCAAAGTATTACTGACCGTCTCTGCTGCACCAAACAAGAAATCGTACAAGATAGAAACCAAGTTCTCATCTATAATCCAGTTTTGAGTTTGACAAAGGCATGATTTCAACTAAACATGAAGTGAACTTCCAAAACCCGGGTTTGCAACATGTGCTCTAACTGTAGAATTCAAGAGTTTATTAGCCAATATGGAGTAAGATATTCCTAGGTCTGGAATAGAACCAGCGCCCTATTATTGCAAAATCTTATTATATCCCTTAGCATTATCATTGGATTCAAATCATGGAAATTGCAAAACCATGATATACTGAAGCTTAAACAAATTCGCAAAGGTTTAAAATAATTTGTGCGAGGAATGATATGCAAATTGATCCTTCAATAACCCTTCAAATGCCGTCATTAACAAGTTCATAAATCGGAACTAAGTTGTACACTTATTAAAACAATAAATCCTAAACCTGGCATTTTTTATGGAAATCTCTACTGCCAGTTACAGGTGATTCCAATGAATTTTGCTTCAGGAATAAACCTGAGGATTAATTTCTAGTCTTGTCTGAAAGACACTGGACTCGTAACTTATTGGCTTTGCGCTCATTGACATTATGAATACTCGTCTACAATTTCTGCAGCAAATAAAACTATGCTAGTGTTGCCCAGGTTGTACTTGCACCTTAACTTCTTAACCATTAAAAGTGTTGCTCACTATGGGGCACAACCAAGCGAGCATAAATCCTGGAACTTGACACGCTGCATGTGCATTTTCTCCAATGCCAAACTTGCTCGCACACTGTTTTTTGCTACCACATATGATGGAATTTGGGATTTCAGGCACGAGGAATAATGAAACCAAAAACGAATTTGAATCATTGCATTTGTATGTGCTTTGTGATACAAAATTCACAATTATAATCTTAATAACTGTTAAAAGTTTAATTATTTGAGGTCAAACTTCATAACCCGAGCCCAACAGCTTGGCGTTGATCATCTATCTGGTGTCAGATATTTCTAAACAATTAGAATAAAAGATGAGCACTGTATTATTAGTCATTTCCGGAAATTTGCACGGTTTACAAGGGATCCAGCCTACAATAATCTATAAATCTTCAGAAACAATTAAGACCCAGATGCCTTCATTAACAAGTACACTAATTGGAACTGCAGTTTCAAAGTTACTATGAATATGAAACTAAATATTTTGTTATTTCGGATGGTTCGCTTCTTGACTGAAGACCGAACTGGACTCGTAACTCGGAATATCCGGAGCGATCTTCTCTATACTGGTAAACCAGGTAAATAATCATAATATATGGAATTGTTGATGTCACGTGCAAAGATGTGACCCCACAATCGTTCATTAACATGAATACAAAGGCTTCCTGATCTGTTCCAAAGTGGTAAGTGGCGATTATTGTACTGGTTACGCGCATGTTACACAGAAGATTGTGACGTGACGTTATCATGATTCTGCTCTTACTTGTCATAGTTTTTGCCTTCTTCGATAACCCGGAATTTTATAACTTAACAAACACATTTTTATGTCAACTTTTAAGAATAAGTATGTAATGTAGTAGGCCTGTATTCAATGCGTTTTTCCGTTTTTAGACTTGACCTATGATTGAAATTGATTATGTTTGTTGTGTCATAGACGTATTGAATGTGACAAAGCCACGAGCTACGAGACCCACGAGCTATGTGACAAATAAACACTAATTGATTGATTGATCGCATGGCATTTAAGTTGAATTAGCTTATTAATTAGTCACATTTTTATTCAGATAATTTTGTGTTTAATGACTTATTTCTACTAGGCTTAATATAATCGAATTGCTAGTACCGTGAAGACGCGCAAACTGAAAACGGTCGCGGTGACACCGTAAATCCAAGCACGGGCTCCGTGGACGGTTTCTCTTCGTTTGGATTCAATGAGAAGCTGAATTTTTGAAATAGCCCGACGAACAACATAAAAAGTGCAGCCTTTCCAAGGCTTTCCCCAATGCAATTTCTTTTCCCTAAAATTGATCAATTTTTTTTCATATTAAGGAAAGCCATCCGTACTGTTTTACATGGCATGCAGCCGCTGACCTGCTCCAAACGGAAAGATTTTGTTCGTATTTATAAGTTTCCCGTCTCGACTAATAAATCTTTCGGGTCTGAAAACATGAGGATCACCCCACGCAGTAGTATCCATTGCAACGCTGTAATTATTTAAGTACACCGTTGTTCCCTTTGAATGAGCACGCATATTATGATGCATAAGATTCATAGACTTGAACACTGTATTGTAATTTCCGCATTTGCTTTATTGTTTTACCTTCAAAACTCGAAATTTCCCAATGGATGCATCCTTTTCTAGTTTCCGTGGCCCCAATGGTACAACATTTGATATTCGGTGGATTTCTAAAACTGTCGCTTCCGTGTATAACATTCTGAAAGAAATCCGGTTAGGTATATTACACACACAAATATGCAATTTTGCTAACTAAACAAAAAATATTTCCTCTTATAAAAATAAAATTCACTTTTCTCGATCAGCGAGTGAGGGCAATCGATTGCCGATTACAGTGTCAATTTCTTGTACAACTTTCTGCATGATGTCCTCATTGAGAACCATACGAAGGATCCCAAACTCCAAAGTACTACTGACCGTCTCTGCTGCACCAAACAAGAAATCGTACAAGATAGAAACCAAGTTCTCATCTATAATTTTAACATAAATAGATGTAAATTAGTACGCATAGAACTAAAAAACAATTAATCAATACTTGAGTTTACCAGAAAATATAACATCCTCTAAGTCTCCAGTCGATTCTCTTGTATCAATTTTCTGAAGGAAAACTTCAATGAATGACTTGGGATTTGTCTTGTATTGGGTGTCAGTCCTTGCATCTGCAATGATTCCTTCCAGGTATCGATGTGCATCTCTATTAGCCTTCTGTTGAATCTCAAACCCGAGTGCGGATGGAAAGATTTTTCCTAAAATTGGGAAACTGGATAGTAATCCGGCTCCGAATGCACCGGATTTCACAAAGTTGGTGATGAGGTCCAGCATTTTTTCAAGTCTTGGATCATCATAATTAAAGCGCGTTCCAGTCATCATACACCATACAACGTTTACAATGGGTTTTTGAGAGAATTGCGGGATTGATATAACTCCATCATTCTTCTTTAGTTTCTCAGAAACATTTCCACTGAATTCCACCAATTCATCTTGCAACAAGGATTCCATTGTTCTGTTGACTCCAAATCCATATTCACGAAGGCCACGGGTTGTAAATTTCCGAGATTCCTTCCAAATGTTAACATGGGATGTAATCAAACCTATAAAATGTAAAGAATTGCTTGATAGCTAACACAAAATGCAAAATTTTAAACGTGAAACTTATACCTAGCGGTTTTCCGTATGTGCGATCCAATTGCCATTCTTCATCCATTCGTCCATTCCAGTCGTCATTGTGGTAAACTTCACTCACAGCTTCGAATCCGTTGATTGCAACTGTAAATGAACAAAGATATTAGCTATTTATTCCTAATAGTTTTAATCATGTCTATTCACATAAGGCCTAAAATCGCGCAAGTGTACTTTTGAGTTTTGTTTACATAAACCGAACGGCGTGACATTTGACACTGTCCACATCCACCTATTTTGTGTGCGATTCATCATCGTTTAGCAGCAAATTGGACAATAATTAAGATTAAAAAACCACAAAACCGTCGTCAAGTGTTGTTTAATAAATGCAGCATTTCCTTAATGCAGAAATTTGAAGCAAAAAATGTGGTTCAAAACTAAAGTTTTTCTGTCAATAATTTGCAAATTGCTTCAGAAGAAACTTTCCGTCAAAGTGTTTTCCTGCATGACAAGTCAATTGACCGCGAATGACCTCCCTGTTCCTGTGCAGGTTAGACACAACAAATGTATAATTTGAAAATGTTTATTTGCACATGTATTAGGGAACGTTGAGGCCTAATTTGTTTTAAAATTTGATTCAACGTTACAAAAGTTGCATTTTGAAAACCAAATCTAATACAACTTAAACTCACTTACCGCCCGGAGTAAGTCCCATTTGGACGGAATACACATTTCCATAATATTTTGCAAGTTTTTGAAATCCAATGAATGGTAGTGTCGGGTGAGCCAATAGGACTTGAACCAGGCATCCAATAACCGGAAATCGGAAAGGCCCTAAAACCGATGCAAATATTTCAAGTATTAAAGCAGGAGCTCAACACAATTATCAAAATTTGAATATCTTATCTTACCTGGCGGTAAACCCTTGACTCGATCCGACACCTTTTGTAAACACCAAATAAAGAAAAAAACGAGCGGGATCAATATTAATATTAACATTTTGAAAGGCCGATTTGTGTGTGCATAACTTTGTGGACTCTTGGACTGACTTCTTAAAACTGAGTTGAGATTTGAGACGTTTTCCTAGTCTGACTTTTGAGTTTTGCTTAGCACACTGTTAAGGCAGTTTAGAACCACAATGAATGCATGTACACTACGACGCGGCGATAACCATAGCCCATTGAACTCCACACGTACATTTTTCCCAATAGCAAACTTGCGTGTTGTACACATTTTTTGCTATCACCAGTTTGAGGAATAAAGTGAAACAAAAACCAGTTCGAAGTTTTGAATGATGATGAATGATGATGAATGATGTTCGATTTACAATTCCAGCACGGATGCCACAATCCAAAATAATAATAGTAATTGCTGTTAGAATTTTAATTATTTTGTGAATAAACAGCCCACCAAACCGTTACCATTCTTTTTCCTCATTTTTGAGTTTCACAAATTATTTCAACTCCAGGTGAACAAACTCTCATGACCCATGTTTGACAATTTGTGCTCTAACTGTAGAATTCCACAGCTTAGCTGCAATATGGAGTCATATATTTCTAAAAGTCTAGATTGAAATCATGGAAATTGCAAAAACATGCATGACTTGCAAAAGTTTGCATAACTTCGTGAAGGCTTAAGAGTGCGGTGAACGATATGCAAACTTTAGCCTGGAAAATTCCGTTGAGAGTTTATTAAGGGTAGTTCCACTGAATCTGCTGCATGTTCCTTAAGGTCATCAAGATGTTTCTGTGTGCAGTTCGTAAAGAAGTTATCTCAATAATTCTTTAATCCACTTGGTTTATTAGGACGCTGGGCTAGTAACTTGACAGGTTATGCGTTGATTGACATTTTGACTGACGGGCACGGCAAAGAATCGTGTAGTCAAGTGCATTTATTCATATCTCGTAAAAAGAGTCAATTTAATATGTGTGCAGCTGCAGCAAACATAAGGATGCTATTGCTGGCTGGGTTAAAATGAGGAGATGACGAGTCGAGATTACAGATTAGAGTGGTCTTGAACATGAAGTTGATCACTTCACTTGCTAAATCTATCGCCAAGGTTAGAACATTTGATTAAATTTTTTAGAACTTCAAGATGTGTAGATTACAGAAGATTGAGATTTTCAGCCTGCTGCTACTGCACAACACCTAATCACATTCCTTAAAAACAAATGTGTCAGCATTTCATATATATTAAATTGAAAGTTAGCAGACGGAGCTTTCCTTCCAAACAATTCTGCAACACTGTGTAGATTCCTTAATGGATTTTCTGTTCGATATCCAAAATGGAGCGAAAGACCGCTCATGTTTAGTAATATAATTATAAAAGACAACTTATGTAAACAAATTCCCATTGATTTGGACAAGCAGCGAAGAATTCATAAAAACATTTCTGCTAAAACGTGTACCTAGTTTTTATGCATATGCAAACTATGTGTACATACAGTGGTAGTACACAATTACAATTAAGCCGCACCGCATGTTCCATTTTCGTTAACTGTATTCGTCCTGCTTAGGCGAGTCTGGAAACCAGCTGTTAATTATTTTACAAACCCCACACGTGTTGAAACCCGACCAGGCCCACTACTGTTACGTTGAAATGAATCACAGTTTGAAATATTACAACTCCTACCGCCATAGATGTAGGCTAAGAAATAAATCTTCATATTTTCCCTATTTTTGTGTAACATGGAATGTGTTTTGGGAGGAACGGCTGCGGCGACGGCTGGAGCAATTTGTAATCCATTAGAAGTTGTAAAAATCCGAATGCAACTCCAAGGCGAGCTCCTTGCCCGTGGGAAATACGTTGTTCACTACAAGTAAGTATAAACATAAAGAGGAAATTCCATAGGCCCTTGTAGTTTGTAATCCGTAAGACAATTTTATTTATTGTTTTAACCTAATTCTTCTACATATTTTATTTTCTAGAAATGTATTTCACGCTGCATACACGATTGGATCAATGGAAGGTTTACTTGCCCTACAAAAAGGATTGGTCCCTTTCATCTGCTATCAATTCTGTTTCAATGGAATCCGACTTGGTCTTTATCAAATTTGCAAAGATAAAGGTTGGACTCAAAGGAAGAATGGAAAAGTCAGCACAGCTCGAACAGTCGGGATTGCCTCAGCTTGTGGAGTTTTGGGAGGTTTTGCCTGTTCACCGTTTTATTTGGTAAGCTTACGTCACGTACGTTTAGAATTTTGGCTAATACTATATGTACTTCTGAATAGATTAAAACACATTTACAATCCAAAGCTAATGTCCAGTCAATTGCTGTTGGATATCAACATGACCATACAGGCCTGGCACAAGCTATTCGGATAATTTGTAAAGAACAAGGGATCCTTGGCCTTTGGAGAGGCACGAGTGGAAATGTGGTTAGACTCACAGTCGCTTCTGCAGCTCAAATCCCAAGTTTTGAAATCAGCCTTGGTTAGTGGCATAGAAATATATACTTAAAAATTAACGATACTATGATTTTCCCACTTTTCAGCATATATGAAAAAGAAATTTCCGGAAAGTACATGGAAACCCCTCGTCGGTGCATCTCTGGTTGCAGGATTTTTTATTTCGACTGCAATGGCACCCTTTGATTTGGTAGCTACTAGATTTTTTAATCAGGGGACGTGTCCGGCTGGAAAGGGTAATTAATTACTTTTGTATACATGGTCACGTGATGTGATCGACATTCATTTTGATTTAATGTCAGGACTTGTGTACGGTTCTATACTCGACTGTGCTGTAAAAGTTTGGAAAAAGGAGGGCTTCCTTGCATTTTTCAAGGGTTGGACGGCATGTTACTTCCGGTTAGGTCCGTACACGATTATCTGCCTTTCATTATGGGATCGACTCAAATTCCGCTACTCACAGCATCAGGCACAGCCAGTTTCGTTGAAAGTGAAAACACTCAAGGAAAAATTGCTAGAACATTGATTTTTAATTTAACTTAATTGCTAATTTTCAACAAGTGATCTATAAGTTAATTGTAATTCCACGCTCGGTTAATGTAACAAATAAATAGAATAAATACATGTGTTTAATTCTAGTTTTAATTTGGGTTTGGCTGCTGGATTGGTTGGATGGATAGTATATTTCCATGCTTAGGCGTATTACGATTGGATTTCCACATTTTCCAACGAAAGGTGATTAATTCTACTAAAAATAAACAAAATGCAGCAATTGTTCCGACCAGACAACTGTTAACAAGTTGAATAATTTGAATTTGACCCTCAGCTTTTTTATTGCTTCCTTGACCTTTGGGCGTATTCTTTATTGAGATTTTCCTTCCTCGCACTTTTGCCACTCTTTTTTCTTCAGCCAACCAAAATTCTAGGAGACCTGTGTCACGGTGACGCTCCGATTATTTTGTTCAAAGGCTCTGGAATTTAAAAGTTAAGTGTTATTATTTGCAAAATATAACATATATTCTCCAATTAAAACTATCAGCCAAGCACCAAATAACAAATCAACAAGCTTGAAACTATATGGCAAAGTTTAATAAACTTATTAACATCATTGCCCCTTAAATTGATAGACTCGATCTTCATTTTCTGACACTCCAATTTTCACAATCTTCATTTATGGCACGGATCCACACGCGACGTCGCGTCGTCTCGTTGGGTAATTAAAAAGCAATAAATTTATGAAAGGATCTGCTAATTCCAATTTGGGTTTGGCCTAAAGTTAATCTCTTGAGCTTATAAAGTATGTATATGCTTTACAAATAAATATTATTGAATCATTCTTACGCGTCAAGTGAGGAAAGAAGTTTGGAGACGCCAATGCAGCCATTATCACAAATAGCGAATCATGTGAAATTCTGTATAATTTCCTCCCTTGCTCATCAACCACGTGCAAGTTAAAGGCGATTTCCAGTAAATGCCCAATTCCCATACAAGTGTGATCATCTTCGGTAATGACTTCTGTATAGCACTATGATAAATGACAAATAAATGATGTAGGTAGAAAAGAGACTGTATTTTACATTAACCCCAATTCCTAAAAGCCTTGAAGTTAATATAATTTTTTAAAAAGTAACCTTATTCTTACCTCGGGTTTCAAAAAAGGGTAGCCTTTCACCCTCCGCCGGATTTCTGTCCCAATTTTATTTTTCATGGGTCGAAAATAACTTGCCATAAATGTTTCATTGTAAAGTACAGTTCCAATTTCATAATCCGAGTCCACCAGTTCCTGGAAAGTCCTTGGCGGGACAATCATACTGGGTGACAGAAGAAGGGCAATTAAGCGACATCTGTACGACGTTCCAAGAACAATGATGCTGAGAAGCCAAACTGCAAATAGTCCCCGACTCACACGATCTTTTATCCTTCGCATTAGATTTGGTGTATCAGCTGACTGATCCAAACTCGGCCTCAAAAGCATATTTAATAAAAGTACACTAAAATATTTAGAATTGTAAGATTGATGATGGCGACTCCTCTCAATTGAATTTAGTTATTAAAAGCATGACGTAGATGGATGCAAAGGATATTAATATCCCGACCCATACCATGCCATCAAGCGGATGGGCTAAAAACTCCAGTGACCCGGATGCGTGTTTCTGTTTGGGATGTCCAGTCACAAATATTACTTTGTCGAAGTAAAATGCATTAGTGTAGGTTACGAATTCTGTACGATCATGCGCAATGCCCATGACCGTTGTTAAATGTGTTGTCCCATCCAATAATGCACCCATCATTCCATTCCATTTTCCATCCGGTCCTTTATTTCCATAAATTCCTGGACGTACTGCATGGACGGCTGGAGTCGCATTTACATAGTTTAGCATCTCAAAAGCCGTTGTTATGATGTACCGGGTCGGGGTATTTGTTTTAGCATAAGCCTCCATTTCTGGGATAGTGACATCTGGTGTCGTGGACATTTGAAGCGTGGCTCCACCAAAACCACGCCATTTGGATTCATCAAACAATGGTTTTTTAGCGCGAACTTTTCCATTCCAGAAATTTCCAAGAACAATGGTGCCGTTGAACCAAACGTTGGATGTAAATAAACTGGCGGATGTCATATCCTTGCTTGTGGATACAAATACAACATTGTGCATTAACTTCACAATGTCTGACGCGGGAAAATTTGAACTTCGCATATATTTAAGTGGGGTATTAAACACCACGTGGTAGCTGTTGAAAATCCCACCGGGGAACCTCTTCATGAAATGTGCACCCAAATTCTTTCCGGCCAACAAATCTATTAAAGATAAGTAGTATATGCCAATCCCACATGATTTTGAAAGCGGAAATGATGTACTCTTGAATTTGAAATAGTAGAGTTTGCATCCTTAATATTTAGTACAAAATTCAAACTGGGGCGATTGTTCAAATTGGGCCAATCCCGAGCCATGCTTGAAATATACAAGATGGTACAATTTAATGTAATTTCCGGAATGTATTTATGTAGTATTTCCTGTGTAATGTTTGTCTCAAATTCTATTGTGCTAGTACTGATAGACATGGGAGCACAGAAAATTGAGGAAGTTAAGAAAAAAGACACGGGAAGATACAAATGCTTCAATTTGTGAGCAATAAACATTATTACAAATATTTGGCTAGTATTGATCGACGTTCACGTACGTGTACTCTTGCTAAAAGCTGAATCTGTCAAACCTTGAGAAACACTTCATTTATATAAGGACTTTGTGTATACTACGCTTTGCAGGAAGTACCAAATTAATGAGTTCAACAAGTCTCGCTCGGTAATGAATGGAAAGAATAGAAAATTAAAGGGCAAATATACGTCACTCAAATACCAACTTACCAAATGCTTGCTAAAACAGACGTGAAATTGACAATTAAATGGACTGCACTTTAGATAGTTAAATAGAAGCAGACCTAGGCGGATTAATGCACGGGTTCAGTAATAATGATAACAGAAGATAAGATACAAGCGTCGATGCAATCAGTGTCTAATTATGCAATCCAGTGCATTGCTGAGGTGTGGAATGAACATTTTCACATTGAAAGCGAAAGCGTAGGCGGGATCTGTCAAATTCAATTAATTAATCCACAAAATGCCAAACTCCGAAGATCCCCATGTCCCGATAGTGTTGGATAATGGATCCGGAATGGTTAAAGCGGGTTTTGCTGGAGAGGAGGGACCACGAGCAGTTTTTCCATCAATGGTCGGTCGCCCGCGCCACAAGGTAATTTGAATATTTAATCACGTACGTGCATAATTAAGGCCCTAAAAGCCAAACGCTTGAATTACTTTTAGCGGATTTCCATGGGCGGCGTCCCACGGGAGATTACATTTGTCGGAGATGCAGCCCAATACAAAAGAGGGATGTTGAGCTTGAAATATCCAATTGAACATGGGGTCATTACGAATTGGGATGACATGGAAAAGGTTTGGCATCACACTTTCTATAATGAATTAAGGGCTACTACGGAGGATCATCCAGTCCTCCTCACGGAAGCACCACTCAATCCTAGAGCAAATCGAGAAAAAATGGCGGAGGTGAATTAATGCGCGAAATTGCAGTAATATTTTGAATTTTTGGGTGAATTATGTATTCATGTACAGGTTATGTTTGAAAAATTCAATGTTCCCGCTCTACAAGTAGCAATTCAAGCTATCCTTTGCCTTTATGCGTCTGGCAGAACAACTGGTTTGGTTATGGATTCGGGAGATGGCGTCTCCCACGTGGTACCCGTTTATGAAGGCATGATTTTAGAATTTGATTCTATTGCAAGTTTTGTTTTACAACTACAAAATTATTATACTTTAAACTTATTTGACACTAGGTTATACTCTACCACATGCAATTCTTCGAATGAATGTAGCCGGAAGAGATTTGACAAATTATCTGACAAGATTATTAACTGAACGAGATTACCAGGTAAGGAATCGAGAATAAAATTAAACAATTCTAAAAGTTTCATTTGTACCACATGCAATTCTTCGAATGAATGTAGCCGGAAGAGATTTGACAAATTATCTGACAAGATTATTAACTGAACGAGATTACCAGGTAAGGAATCGAGAATAAAATTAAACAATTCTGAAAGTTTCATTTGAGATTTTGTTCATCTCTTAGGTTGAAACAACAGCTGAAATCGACATTGTAAGAGATATAAAGGAGAAACTCACGTATGTTGCTCTGGACTATGAAAATGCAAGTTAATTTTAATATAAAACATATACAAAAGACATAAACATTTGCACTATTGCGATTCTGTATTTTTTAATAGTTCAAATAATCCATTTCCAGGAACTGAACAATGCAAAGTTTTAAATCCATTGAAAAATCCTATACATTACCCGATGGGCAAATCCTGACGATTGGAGATGAGCGCTTTCGATGCCCAGAGATTTTATTCGACAAAACACTGATTGGTATGGAAGCGGGAGGGATTCAGGACATGGTCAATGAGTCAATTCTAAAAACCGATTTGGATATTCGCAGGGTAATATGTCATAAGTATTTTTTAGAACAGAACGCAAAAAGTATGCATAGTTTTTTATACAAGAAATAACATTTCTCCCATCTAATGTCTTTTTGTTGATTGTATATTTGCTGTATTTGTTTTTGGCAGGATTTATTTGGAAATGTTGTGCTGAGTGGTGGAACAACTATGATTCCTGGTTTTGAAGACAGACTTCAAAAGGAGCTCATGTCCGTCGCAGAAACAGGCGTCACTGTTAAAGTAGTTGCACCACCGGAAAGGAAATACTCCGTCTGGATTGGAGGTAAAATTGAAGTTGTCAATATGGATTTTTTCTTTAGCTTTCACTCCACTGCACTGGTTGTAATTGTATAGAATATATGTTCAAAAATGAAGTAACTTAATTTTGCAATGTCTTTAATATATAATAATTTTCTAGGGTCATGCCTGGCGTCACTTTCCACATTTCAGGACAAGTGGATCACAAAAGCGGAGTTTGAAGAGAGTGGACCTACAATTGTTCATAAAAAGTGCAGTTGAGGCAAGACGAAATTATCT
>JAAXYW010002656.1:0-14379 GCA_036851895.1 Orthonychiurus folsomi | reverse complement strand
TTGGGATGAATAACGAGCCAATAGAACCAATTAAAAAATCAAATTCGGAATGAAATTTGGGAGGCGAGGAAAAGTACGTGCGTCCCGCTACGCTGCTCTATGCTCTATCGAAGAGTTCAGACGAAGTTGAACGCTTGTGTGCACATACCTTTTACAGGTTTATTTGTCACATATAAAAGTGCCTTATGTTGCTATTTAAAATAGTAAATTCCAATTTGAAAACATTTATATCAAACCCATTAACGTTTGCAGTGCTACTAGAAGAGTGAAATTGGAGGTTGCAAATAAAATTGCAAATTTCGAGTTAGCTCTATGCATTTCTTCTTTGATTGATTACTCCCTTGATTGAGTAGTGGGAAGGAACCTTGGAGCATGGATGCAAGTAGGAATAAAAACTATTTCGTGTCATGCGATAATTTGCACATTCGGAAACATTCGCTTGCCTTTAAATGTCATCCTGAAATTGAATTTGACACATTTATATGTCAATGCAGTACAAACTGCTAATTTTGGTGATGGAAAAAAGTGCTTTTTTGTACTAATTTATTTAATTCTATTTTTTTCTAATCCAATTCGAATCCGATCCGCGATCCGCGGATTATTGCGGATCGGATTAATGCTTCAATTCGATCCGATCCGATTTTTCACAATCCGATCGGGGCGGATTCGTAGGCCAATCCGATCCGACCCGATCCGATCCGTCGGATTGTGAACCCTAGTACGATGTATAAATATATTTTTCTAATGTTGCTTTGTTTTGCTTTCCAGTGGTTGGTGTAATGTTTTTACGCAATGTCCAAATTAACGTAAAGCTTAATCTTCCGAGAATATTTAATATTACATGCATAACCCCAACATGTGATGCAAAGCGCGCACATTTTTGTGTTAGTATATAGGAGATTAGATTATTCCTGCTGCTTAGCTTGATAACCTCTCGGTTGTTAAACTTTGAACAGTGTTTGTGTTTTGTGAATTAGTCAAATTAGAATATTTCACGCCGTAGTTGATGTATTATATCTGTGTACGTATCAACTAAACGCATTCTAATGTGGATGCAATTTTGGTGCAAGTCGGACTTGTATTTCTGAGTGTCTGCTTAATAAAAATTAATCCTTATGCATATCTGTGGTTCTTTTAGTGATTGCTAGTTTTATTTCACACCCGAAGGAATCCTGGTATTATTAATACCTGCTAGGGGTTTTTATTTCATATTTTCAGGGCATGGAAAAAACATTTGAAAAAACACTTTAAATGTTTATTAATGCCTAATTAGTATCAACGTGTACATGCACAGATAGGGTCGAACTGTACGATGAATAAGTTCAAATATTTTAAACAAATAATTTCCGCAGTCGCAAACGTCTAGCGTCTGCCCCATATAAAATAAATATTTAACACTAGAATTCCACCGTATAATTTTGGACAAAATAATAAACTATCCAATTTGTTAGACAAATATCTGCAGTAGGTTGTATAAGCCAACATTTTTCATAAATATCCCTCCAGTTTACGAGTCATGTAACGGGAATCAATTGCAAACGCGAACATAAGCAGCTAACGATTTTTTATGGACCACAACCATACACCGAAAGTCGAATGTTTGTGTGGGGGCGTGTCTTCTATCTCCAAAACCACAGAACCGATTTTGGAGCACGATAGGTTAAAGTGTTCAGGAGGACAATATTTTTGCGGTATGCCAGGTCACCAGTTGACCTGACATGTGAGTTAGGGCGATGGCCTTATCTTAAATGGATGGGAAGCATGACAGGTGACATCAATGTTCTAAGCAAGGGTTGTGCCAACGAGTTCTGTTGAGGTCACAAGTTGAACTGACCTTTGACCTCAGAGTTAGGGGGTTGGCCTTACTTAAAATGAAAGAGAAGTATGACATGAGACAAATTATTTTTTTGAAGTCACAAGTTGACCTGGCCTTCAGCTTCTGATTTAGGACGTTGACCTTAGCTGGAATGGAAGAGAAGTGTGACGTGTGACATATAATTTTGATTGACCTTAGGAATGGTAGATGTAACATGAAATGGGAGATGACAAGTCGACGCGCTTAAACGCGACAAAGGTTATGTCAATTACGTCGTCCGGAAAAGTTCTTTTTTAGTGTCAATTTAAAGGTTAGTGGCGCAAGAGCAAAAATTGCAACAATCTGTGATTTATACCAACCCACATTTTTGAGTCGACAGCTTTATTTTTTGATAAATTTTACTTTAATAATTTGATCAATATTTTTATTGAGAGTCGACTATTACATTCATACCTACTCGGAACCAAAGCATTTCTCGCCTTGGCCGCAGATGTAAGATTTCATCAATATCGCATCTATAACAAAGCAACCGCAACTTATTAGCGTTGAGGTGTAGGGTTGAATGTTATTGACCTTTCCAGGGAATGTATCGGCAATTAATCTAAAAAATTACATGGTCCGATGATGACTTCCGCAAAATTAACCTGTCGATTGTCCGTATATCAGCATAAAGCAAGTGAATCATGATAAATCTTAATGAACTCATTATATTATCCACTTGTAAGTTCAACTTTGCACCATGTGGTTTGGCAAAACCGGAAACATGATAAATCTTCTTATATGAACCCATTACTTAGAATTGTGTCTTAGCGCGCATACATACCCGTAAATTGTAAATGTAATGATAAGTTAATCTTGCTCCGTGTGGTTTGTGAAAAACTTTAATGGGTTGACTGCTTAAATCTATATGATAATTAATCGGGAAAGATTGCATTCCGCATATAAAAGACGGTTGAAAAATCAAAGGACGTTAAAGTTTCTCAACTAGCTGTTTTTGGAGGTAGGATTTGTTCTAACTACATTTACAATATACTAAGTGTATGAAAGCACATTAACATTAATACGACGTTGGCTATTTGCAGACTCAACACTACTTAAGAAGAGCGAGTCCAAAATGAGTAACATCTTCGTACCTTCGAAGACATCACCCGTGCCGGGAACGTATCAGGGTGCGGAAGTCACGGAGTCTTCAATCAAAGTCAGTGGTCAAGAGAAAGCGATCACCTGGATCAACAAGTACACGTTCTACTTCAAATGGAGTGATGGAAATGAACAAGTATGGATTTACGATACGGCACGGAACTGTCTCTTTCAAAATTGCAATGTTGTTCCGGCTGGAATACTTGGAACGCCAATTCCAAGGATTTCAGACCTAATAGAGGATAAATGCTATTTGTTGGAACCAAATAAGCTCGGTTCCTTTAAGGGGGTGGAAGTCAACCAAACATTTATTGACTTGGGAGCAAATACCAGAAACATTGCTTGGATCAATCCTTGCGTATTTTGGGGATATTGGGGAGGGACGAATGAACAATTTTGGATTTACGATCCACAATTGGATGGATATCTTCAAATGGGCACGGCGAATTCTATCGCTCAAGTTCATAACAAAAAAGAACCTTGCGTGTATTCTCGAGTGCGCTAGGCTAGAAGCGCCACACTAACTTTACTTGTGTTGAACTTGACACGGTTACAATTCTGTCACAATAAATTCTTCTGATTAGAAATATAATATGGCTTCAAAGAAATAAAACACTTAAATTTAAAATCAATTTTTGGTTAGTTGTCTTGAAGCATATTCACTCATTTTTTATTACGGTCTATCTTATTTAATGACATTTAATTATGTTGCATTTGCATATTTATATCATTTGAACCTACAACGTGCAAATGAACAAGAGCTCTTAACCCAAGTTATTATTATGAGTTTCAAAATCTAAGGGTCACCACAATTGCAATTGCGTTACTCTACCAGTTGCGTTTCGGTTTTTTAACTTTAGAATAATAAATTCAATACAAAAACAAAATGAAGCAATTAGCAACCCCGCCCCTAAAACAAAAAACGAAAGGAGTAAGTTATCAATTTTGAATGGGTTGACGACTGTCGCAATATTATCTGCTGTTTCCTGAAGTGATTGATATACATCAGAATCAGGGTGCAGGTGGAGCCATCTTTTGCCAATTTTGATTTCCTGTTCTATTGCGTCTTCCCTTAATTTTGATACTATTCCCATGTCTCTCATCAGTCCAATGAATTTATCAAATACCGGAGTGTATTTGGAGTACCTCTGAAGTCCAATGCTGTTCAGGGAAGTATGGACGCTCTTTGATACAGTGACAAGATTCACTTGTCGGTAAAGAGTAGCATTACTTGCAATCCCCTGCTTTGTGACAGACTCCCATCCAATGCACACTGTTTTCTGAAGGAGTGCGGAATTTATTACACATTCAGCAGTGGACGGAACCAAATTGGACATAAATCGGCTCATTATCCGCTGGATTGCAGGATTCATGCTTTTCTCAAAAAAGTAGTAACAATCACTGCAATGAAAATAAATTTGTAATGCAATGAAAATAAATTTGTAATTATGTTATTCGTGAGTCTGATTGTAGATAATCCCAACATAACATAATATACAAAATGGCGTCCAAAATCTCACCATGCCCCACCACTGATGAAATTAAAACTGATATTGTAATCCAGCCGCTGATCCAATTCATCAAATGTGATGGGAACCTTCTCAGGGGAGAGAAATGTTAAATAAGCACTTAAATTAGAGTTGTAGTATGTTGTAACGATAAGAGTGAATACAAGCAGGACGGCTGTTAACGGGTAAGACCGGGAAGGTAATCGAGTCACACTCTGGGATATAGCAATCCCATAAGGGATCATACAGGATTTGTACAAATTAGAGTAAAATCCATGATTATACGCTTCCGTGTGCAAAATTAAATAGTAGACAGGAATCATGCCAAGTAATATTGATACACATGTTATCCACACATCGTAATCAAATACATGGATCATTGCACCCCATTCCAAATGGGTTTTAGGATATCTTGTCAGGAAGACAAGAGTGTCGACTGAATTGTACACGGTTAGGTCAATGACACCATACTGCCCTTGGGTTAACCTTGAAATAAACGCAATGTCATAGCCGCGCTCCAGCACATCACCCAGCATTCCAATAGTTGTTCCGTTGTCTAATTTTTTTCCTGCTCCTCGTGAAGCCGCGATATCCCAATCCAAGGTAAAGTTGTATGCGATTGAAGCGTAGGTTAAGATCATGTAGTGTGTACCACCCGTTCTCTTTCCATTGGGTTGCACTATAATGAAAGGTTGAAGGGTATTGGCTGATACCTTTAACAGACTGCCAGACAATATATTTCCCGTTATTTTGAATTCTGCGGGTAGATGCGATGATTCAACTATCTCTCCATTGCTGTAAATTGATGGATCTACAAGATATCTTCCTGCATTTGTGTCAGTTATTATTCCAATCTTATTTTTAATTCTCCGAATGGGTTCCTCCAGCAGGACTTTCCGCAGTGTATCTTCGACACCGATTAACACAAAAATGTCGTAGCTGGGCATGCCTATTTTTGATATAGCTTTAATAAAGTCAGGTCTCCAAATTTTAACCCATATAAGTATTTTTAGCTGATTTGTATTGTATTTGGTAGAATGAAATTTCCGACCGATGGTCCTTCGAGGCGGATTTCTTGAACTGGAGTCGATAAATCTCTGTAGAATGCGAGGTGCCGCGGGGAATTGTTCCAGAGTGTTTAATTCTTCTGAGAAATTGTATTGGCCATCAAGAACAATTAGGATTGTTGCTGTTGAAGATCCAATTAGTTGAATTGATGACATAATGTCGGGACTGTCGGTACTCACAACTTTATGTGTAAGAAGTTCGGCGAAGAATATTACACGAATAGGCCAGAGCAATATCACATATGAAATATATATTTGGAGCAATATTAGCTTCATTGTCAATATATTAGCATTATACCAATGTAGTGACCACACTAACTTAAACGTCAAAATACTTCGCACCAATGTAGTGCAAAGTGATTACTTGTGGCGTTATGTAATGCAGGGCTTAGGGGTTAAGGCTAAATAGAAGTTCCGACACCCCGATTTTTAAACCTTGACTTATCTTGTCACTCATCCTCTGCACAAAGATTGTACTTCGATAAGAATTCATTTGCAAATGAAACTTTATAACAAGCAGTCACACTAAACTGACTTGCACAACTATAAGTTTCATGAATGAAATGCAACGTGCGCTAGTGGTTTGAAATCCGCCTATTAGCATTGAATGCGTTTTCGTATAGTGCACAAACAAATTGTAACGAGTTGCTTTGATCGATTTGAGCAAATTGGATCCAATTTGCATTATAGGAGGAAGGGAAAACATCATTTCTTCATTATTCTACTCAAAGGTTTTCATGTTGTATAGATTTAGAATGAGGAACGCATATTCAACAAACGTATTGTGTCGATTAGCATTATTGTGAAGTTTATTTTCATTGACAATAAAAAACAAGTTCTTTTCACAAATGAACATGCCGCACGTTTAATTAAACATGTAAAGCTTGATCTAAAATGCCCTGGATTTTACATTCTAAACTATTTGATTTCAACTGCAATGCATTTTTCTGGGTTGCAACCAATACTAACCAATATAATTTAATAATATTTGTGTAATTAGTGCAAATTAATAACTAATACATTAGCAAACCAATTGTCGGATTGCATTGTGCTAATTTCTGCCATTTAAAACAAATCTCTTTAATATTCGATTTGCATTTGAGATTAGAAAATATAGTTTAATTTTAGTCATAAAAACATTGCAGGTCAAACAAATATATGCGGTTGAATCTAAGCTGCACTTTATAAGTATATTCCGAATATGAACTTTAGACGACAGCTCAAAACACAACATTAAACTAGCCGCCAATAGGATGAAGAAATGAACAAAGAACACAACATCAATTCTAGTGTTAAATGCCAAAGGTTTGATTTTGTAGGGAAGTGGCTCATAGCGGCCCCGTAAAGCATTCCGTAGCCTAGACACAATGCGACTATTTAAAACATGACGCCACTTGTTGTACAGACCAGATTGAATGTACCAATGAATGAGATCTCCCATTATTCCAACACCGTCCTGCCCAAATTGATCAATCTCTATCCCAAATTCCACTTGAAATTGAGTTTCCGAGCCTTTGTATATTTTGCTGTTGTTTTCATTTGTGTGGAATCGTAGTTTGAGAACATCAAGATCAATGAGACTGGAATAGTCCAAGTACGCTTCCTTATCACAGCTCAAGATCAGCGGCGTCTCTTCTTCAGTCGTTATTTCCAGTTTCTGATATGCATATCCGTACATCGTGCCAGACAATCTCACCTCGACTGTTATATTCAGCTTCGCTAAACTGTCCTCAAACTTACTTCTTGAGTTCTTCTCGTCATCATCAATAAGGATACCAAGACATTTATTATATACCCTCCAGTTGCGTCTAATATCATGGGAGCATTCCTCAATTAATCTTCCACAAAATGCGATGTCGGAGAGAAGGTCAAACTCATGTTGAATCAACACATTGTATTTGGACACGGCCAGATCCTGCAGGGTTTCCATGCGCTTCACTGGGTATGGGGCGATAAAATCCGTTACAGCGACCCCTTTGTAGCCATTGGTGATAACTATACACATTAGAAGAGTAGGGGCCATAATCCAAGTTAAGCGCCGAACTGCAAGAGTGGATTTTCCTTCTCCTTGCTCCAGCAGATAGGAGTAGATTAACCAGACAGCATTTCCTCGGTAGCCCTTGACCCTCCAGATTAAATTAAGCGATACACAGACAGCTATAAATGTAAATATGTTAGATATCCAAGCAGTAGTTAGAAATGGCTTTAAATAGCCACCAAACGTAAACAGCTCTTGGGCTCCGTCACATGTAATGAAATTCAATGCTTCGGAGTGGGTTTTGTAATATGTGAGTCGCGTGCGTTTCGGGTGGCCAACTACGTCAAAACTTATTTGCCGGATTAAGTTATTTAAACTTGCATCTGTATTTGTCATCATGGACGAATGGACAAGGGTGCTGTTTGGGAATGCAGTTTCAAGAATCGGGGAAATCAGGAATTGGTTTCTGATCCGGGTTGCAGTGGTTGTGAAATCATTTAAACGGTTTGAAGTAAAATATACCCGTGGTATTATCGGGTCTAGTTTTTCACTTTCATCGGTAGATTCCCGGTCAAGAAACTCAAACATCTGGCCATTGATGCGTGTTTTGACTTGTTGTCTGTACTCGTTGTTCAGCGTTTCCATTGTTGTAGACCCATTTAGTACAATGGGATAGGTTTGGCTTTGATGAAGCCCTTTACAAATTATTCCAAGTGAATCAGCGTCAATTGTGTGGTAGTATACTTGGAAGTATTGCGGACGGTCACATTGATCATCTCTCAAGGACTTTCCGCGCCAATCTTGAAACTCCCTTTCGTTTCTCTGGTATATGAAATGCACATATGACTGGCCAGGGTACCGGAGCTCCTCAGATTTAGTTTTAGCCAGTACTGCAGTTGAGTTGCCGTTGAAAACAACACCAAGCTTGCCGTATTTGTGGATATAGTCGACGACACGTGAGATGTAGGAAAAACTTCCACGATAGGGCGTCAGCATAAAATGTGCAATGCATTGATGGCGCCTGATAAGTGTATCAAAGTACACCAATGGCTGATCAAGCAGTTCCTTGTATTCCATCACTGCGATCAAGCAGTATTTGAACGGTGGCTTGGATCCTGATGTTAATATTACTGGATAGTTAAGTGGCTGAATAAGTCGTTGCTCATTATTTGATACAATGACTTGATTAAGGCAGTTTATGAATGGCGCCACATAAGGATTCAAATCAAAGCTTTCTTGGGGATGAATTTTGATGTGATTCGAGTGAGTACGGATGATGAATAATACACTTATGTTCAAGATATTCTTAAACATTTTCAACCTCAGCTGAGTTGAGAATTGCAGTCCTAACCTGACCAAAAAAGAAACGGAACTAAACGATTCCTTTTCTAGTGTAAGGTCAACAGAATAAGCACGTTTTCAATCTTTTAAAGTCAAATCTTCCTGCGGTGCGGTGATACGGCTTTGCGTGCTTAAAAGTTTTAAATTAATTGGGACACTCCACTCTTCCGTGTTCATCGCAGAAGACAGAACTGAGCAATTCTATATGGATGTGAACAAACTCCTGCGCATTTTGATTGATTGAAAGTAGTGGATGTTGTCGGAACAAACTGTAGGAAATGATAGGTGAAACGACCAGTGCTGAACGGACAGGGAAAAGTGAGATCGTTCCGGAAACATTCCATCCCGTTCCGAAGTTTTCGGAGTGGGGAAATTCATCTCCCGATCCGTACCGATCCCGTTTCGTACAGTTCCGCTCAGATCGGGATATCCCGATTTGTTAAGTAATCATGTATTGATATTGAATAAATAAGTTAAACACGAACACTAAGCATTGTAGACAAAATGTTTAAAGTTTTGTTGAGACGTATTCCATCTAGAATCGAGTCAATTAACTCGACGTGCCAATCGCTAATTCCTACCAAAGATTTTTGAAGCAGAAGTCTCTCAGAAAACGCTTATACGCAATGGTTTCAAACGAAACTTTCCTGATTTTTAGGATATCCCGTTCCGAACGGGATGGGCCGGGACGGAACAATGGTCATTCCGATCCGCTCTGATTTCCGTTCAGAGCTTTCGGAACCGAAATTTAGGTTCCGGTCTGTCCCGAAACCCAGCCCTTTCGGAACGGAAATGTCCCGTTCCGATCGGAGCACTGGAAACGACTCGATTCCCGCACAGGTGTCAACTTCCATAGAAGGCCAACTACCTGCCCGTAAAAGCAATTAAGGTTCCAAACTTTTAAAGTCGAACGTGGCTGACGAGATGTAAAATGTGCGTGCTGCATGTATTATACTTTAATTTTAAGCTAATAACTTTAAGCTTTTGTTCAGGCGTCTTGCTTATTCCGGCGCTCGGGCAAATTTGATCAAACTTTTATAGGCATAAAGAAACGCATACAATTTTTATTCAGAAGACAATTAAAATTGATTAAGTCATACAACAGTTGACCGCGACACCTAGAATACAATTTTTACGATTGTTTCGAGAAACGCTGGGTCAGATGACTGCGTATGTAGCAATCTTAATATTATGGTTTTAATGTTTTTTAAATACTTGGCAAAACACTTGGAACTTTCTTTGATATTAAAATGGACCAGTGCGCAGTGCCCGGGGTTTATGTGCAATGCTTAATTAGTCTATGCATAGCTGTTACATTAAATCAAATTCGTTCAAACTATATGCTATTTATACGTTATTATTTATTTGTTTGCAACAAAATGTCTCAACATTCGGTTTATGTTCCAGTTAGAAAACATAGCTGAATTGTGGCTATCGATTTACTACAAGCCCAGCCTACACATTTGGATGCTTCTAAACTGTATTCTGCAACTATAATACTCCAAATATTTACTTTAGACAACATAAACTGCCCAACAATATTATTAAGAAGTGAACTAAGAACACAACGTTAATTCTGGGGTGTAATGCTAAAGGTTTGACTTTGTATGGAACCGGTTTGTAGCGGCCCCTTACTGCATTTCGTAGCCTCAAAATGGATCCAGAAACTGAAATTTCTTTAAAAACTTAAACTTTAAAATACTGCGCACCGTCACGTTGATTACCTCGCAAGGATTTCGCACGCCATTATCTGTCGTGTAAATGGCAGGACAGAACTCTTTAATTTGTTATGGATGTGAAAAAACCCTTGCAAAGCAAAACCAATCCTACCCTGTTCCTTGTAATTCGCAACGGGAAATCTCTAGCTTATGGAATTAATATTAATTAACCTACTAAATTAGTCCAGCTTTTCAAAATAGGTTCTCAGCATCAGTAAACATTGAGAAATTACTACTTTCAATCTACTGTAAGCCAAATTTACACATATATAAATTTCTGAACTAGATTTTACAATTATACTCCAAATACCAACTTTTAGAAACACCTCAAAACATAGGACTACACCACCCGCCATTATAATGATGGCATGAACTAAGAATACAACATTAATTCTAGTGTTAAACGCCAAAGGTTTGATTTTGTAGGGGACGGGTTCATAGCGACCCTGCACACCACTCCGTAGCCTAGACTCAATCCGACTATTTAAAACCTGGCGCCATTTATTGTACATGCCAGATTGAATATACCAATGAATGAGATCTCCCATTATTCCAACACCGTCCTGTCCAAATTGATCAATCTCTATCCCAAATTCCACTTGAAATTGAGTTTCCGAGCCTTTGTATATTTTGCTGTTGTTTTCATTTGTGTGGTATCGTAGTTTGAGAACATCAAGATCAATAAAACTGGAATAGTCCAAGTACGCTTCCTTATCACATTTTAAGATTAGCGGCGTCTCCTCTTCATACATTATTTCCATTTTGTGATATGCATACCCATACATTATTTCAGGGAACGTCACCGCAACTGTCATATTAAGCTTCGCTAAACTGTTCGCAAATTTACTTTTTGAATTGTCCTCATCCTCATCATTGTCCACAAGAATGCCAATGCATCTATGAAATATCCCCATGTTGCGACTAATATCGTAGGAGCATTCCTCAATTAGTCGTGTACAAAATGTAACATCTGAGAGGAAGTCAAACTCATGCATTATGGACACTTCGTATTTGGCATCCGCCAGATCCTGCAGAGTTTCCATGCGCTTCACTGGATATGGAGCGATAAAGTCCGTTACAGCTACCCCTTTGTACCCATTGGTGAGCACTATGCACATTAGAAGAGTGGGGGCAATGATCCAAGGCAAGCGCTGAGCCACATTTGTGGATTTGCCTTCCCCTTGTTCTAACAGATAAGAGTATATTAACCAGGCTGCACTTCCTTGGTAACCCTTGATGCTCCAGATGATATTCAGCGACACACACACAGCTATAAATGTAAATATGTTAAATATCCAAGCAGTAGTTAGAAATGGCTTTAAATAACCACCAAACGTAAACAGTTCTTGGCTTCCATCACATGTAATGAAATTCAATGCTTCGGAATGTGTTTTGTAATAAGTGAGTCGAGTGCGTTTTGGATGTCCAACCGCTCCAAAGCTTATCTGCCGAATCAAGCTATTTAAACTTGCATCTGAATTTGTGAACGTGGACCCATGAACTATGGTGCTATTTGGAAATGCGGTTTCAAGGATAGAGGAAATCAGGAACAGGTTTCGGATCCGCGTTGCAGTAGATGTGTAGTTATTCAAAAGTTTTGAAGTAAAATATGTCCTAGGTAGTATCGGATCCACAGTTTCAGCTTCTTCGGGTGCTTCCCAATCAAGGAATTCAAACATTAGGCCTTTAATGTGTGTCTTAATTTGTTGTTTGTATTCGTTGTTCATTATTTCCATTGTTGTGGATCCATTTAATAGAATGGGATATGTCTGGCTTTGATGTAGAGCTTTGCAAATTATTCCATTTGAATCACCGTTAATTGAATGATAGTACACTTTGAAGTACTGTGGACTATCACATTGATCATCTCGCAAGTATTTTCCACGCAAACCTTGAAACTCCCTTTCATTTCTCTGGTATATGAAATGTACATAGGACTGGCCAGGATACCGCAAGTCTTCAGATTTAGTTGTTGCCAGAACTGCAGTTGAGTTGCCGTTGAAGATAATACCAAGCTTACCGAATTTCTTAATGTATTTGGATACACGTGTAATGTAGCTCGTACTTGCGGTTTGTGGCGTCATCATAAAATGTGCGATGCATAGATGGCGCCTCACAAGCGTATCGAAATACACCAGTGGATAGTCAAGCAGTTTTTTATATTCCATCATTCCGATTAAGCAGTGTTTGAAAAGTGGTCTTGTCCCAGATGTTAATATTACTGGATACAGGAGTGGTTGGATATGACGATGTTCAGCATTTGATATAATGAGCTGATTGAGGCAGCTTTTGAATGGTGCTACGTAGAGATTTAAATTCAAGATTGCTTGGGGTTGCTGAATCTGAATGTGGCTGGTGTGTGCACATACGGCGATCAAGCTAACGCTCAAAATAATCTTAAACATAACCATTGCAGGCAGGATGATTGAATATTGTAGTTCTGGTCCGATAGAACAACAGGGTTAAATGATTCCTGCCAATGTAATGTCAACCAAATGTGTTGGTTCCAATGTCTTGAAGTCAAATGTGCATCGCGTGTTTGGATAGTATTAGCTTAATTGTGACACTTATAAGCTTCAGTGTTGTTAGCCATGACCGTAGCACGAAACCATTCCACTTCGTACCTACTCTTTAATGATTCAATGTGATTTGCTCGTATTGTTGAGAGGAATGTACTACGGTGACATTAATAAAACATTCCACAATTCCACACAACGTCTTCCTGAATCCGCTTCTTACCCGCGTCAGGTTTTTCCCGTGTTCTGGCTCTGGTTTAATTTATTAAAGTCACCACAACCACATAAGCAAAACTTTCACAATATGACAAACACTTTGATGATATGCGGTCGTTGGCAAAATACTACACTTAGGCACGCATATCCCTGTAACCAAAATTCAAAAATCGGGGACTTCACTGGATAGGCCAAATGAAAAGTTGGTCTAGGCTGAAACGTCGACCAGGGCGCATGTTTACCTTTTTAATTAGTATAGAATTTATTTCATGCAGTGTGTATGGTAGAAATCTCGTATGTACAGTTGACAAAATGCTCAGGGCAGCCTTGTATTCGTTAATTACATTTTCGAAACTTGGCATAATTCAACGCCCTTCTTCATTTGCATTTCTTGCTTTTGTTTGTATTGCGGGAAGAAGTGACGTCTGGAGGAATTAGCTCGCAAGAAATATAGATGGGAAGCAACGGATTTGAAATGATGTAGAATACTTCGCAAGAGATGGACAAAATTGATAAATTTGGGTGGTGTAAAGGTAAACAAACTCATGCAAGTTTAAGTATTGTTAATGTTGTTGGCGATAGCGATGCAGGTTGTTGATGGTCTTCAAATACATTTTTGGGGGATAGTTAAATGGATTGATGCCCGTAACTGTTTGTCTTGCTTAACTACCAGACAACATGAATTAGACTGGCACATTAAATGAAAATGGTCCAAACACAAATGAATTTCATACTCTTTTTAATATCCCATAATGTATATAAATGATAATGATAATGTTCGCGCTATATACATGGCTTAAGTTTCCCAGCAAGAAACTTTGCAAAAATTAGAATTGAATGGCTTATTAGTCAACATCCTATAAGTTGTGAGGAGCCTCGTGACGTATTGAATTGCAAAGCTTTACCACTGCACTGGCCGCGATCTTGTAGTTGGCTAAAATTTGTGATGGCGAGTTAATATATATATATATATAGATGGAGGCCTGCAGCACAGAGTTTACTCTGTTCGACAGACTTAATTGACGTGGCCAATTGGCCGAATCAAGTTTTAAGGAATAAAAAGTGAGTTACCATCAGGA
>JAAXYW010002655.1:0-14381 GCA_036851895.1 Orthonychiurus folsomi | reverse complement strand
TGCAAACGCGACATTTTAGCAATTAGTAGGATCATTTCATTTTAAAAATCCTGAAGAATCCATGCAATTCGGACAATGTTTTTTTCCTTTTCAGGTCATTGGATCTGGGCTAAATTGACACACACTGTCTAATTTTAGTACGGTTTTCGGGTCTGCATAAATATACCTTTTGACGCATTGAACTTGACCACATCAGGGCCGGCGTGGCGTGTACCTTAAAATTAGCACTGTATAATGTGTCTGTTTCAAGCAGATCAATAAAAGGACAACCACACCAGAAATACAAATCAGAGTTCCTCGAAATCTCCCAATTTTGCAGAATGGGGCGAGGAATTGTAAAGTGTTTGGCGCTTGCGCTAATAGTAGCGGTCGGATTTGCATCAGCCGCTCCATCAGATGGAAACGCGGAGATACAAACGGAAGTTGAACATTTATCGGATCGTCATACAAATGCGCAGTCTAAATTGTTAAAGTGTTAGTATAATAAAAAAAAACTAACCCAAAAAAACATATTAATTGAATTTGCAATTTTTTTTTGCAGTTGTACCATTCTTGGCAGTCGTGTCGTTTCCAGCTACCCAGTGCACGGGAAATGGAAACACTGGAGCATGTGTTACGAAGTAAGGCTTGCTGTATTACTAGTTTATACACTACATTATTATATAGCATAATATATTATTGAAAGCATATTATCATTTCCAGGGACCAGTGCACCAAAAAAGGTGGTACAGACAGTATGTCTCCTTGTGCTCAGGGATACGGCACGTGCTGCATTTGTACGCAAGCGAATATATAATTAAATGTAAAAATGCAATAATATAATGTAATGTAACAATACATGTGCTATTTCCAGTTAACACTATGTGCAGAGGAGCTCCAGGCATGGTCACTGTTTCAAATAATCTGACCCACGTGATGAGTGGGACTATTAATGGGACTCAACAGCCTTGTACTATAACTATTCCTAAGGTAATTAGCTTAAACAACACTAGGAATGTCTTTGATAGCGGATTTTTAATTGATTTTCACTACAGCAACCAGGGGTATGTCAATTACGTGTTGACTTCACTGATTTTAATGTGGGGATGGTAAGCCAAGATGGGACTGGGACTTGCCCTTCAGACACGGTTAGCTTCACTGGAGCCGAGAATTTACCCAATGGACTTGTCCTCTGTGGGGCAAACACAGGCCAACATTGTAGGAATAGTTCATACTATACTGTGCATTTTGTTGATACTTATTTACAGCTAAATTTCAATATTAATTTTCAGTATATTTGGACTATGGTAATGCAGCGTCTCTAACCATACAAGCAAATCTTCAGGCTCAGTCTTCCAAGTATGACTTTTTGATCACAATGATCAAATGTGATTCTCCACTCAAAGGTAAAGTCACACTTATTTTCATAAGATTCTAATCACGCCATTGGTCTAGATGTATTTTTCAAAATTAAATCTTAGCTCCTTCGGGTTGCACCCAGTACTTTACCACAGGACGAGGAAACGTGACCAGTTTCAATTTCCCACAGCAACAACTCAATTCCGAACGCTATTCAGTCTGCGTCAACAGTCCTGGCAATTCAATAACGGTGAAAGAAATGGCTTAAAAATTAAAAAATTCCAACTTTACCTAAAATGTTTTATAATAGTGGACACCATGCACAAATCTACCAAATATGGCTCTACCATTCTTTATTACGGGGAACCCTATAATGCCGGGTATGCCTCCACCGCCCAATTGCCCCACGGATTTTGTTCTGATTCCACCTAACAATCGTCAATGTGGATCTCCATTCCCAACAACAACGAGTAAGTTAACCAAAGAGAAAGGGTTGTTCGGTTTTTACTATGTATTTTTATTTATATCATGTGTGCAGGCACGACTAAGCCTTTTATGATGTATGTCAACTTTGATGACGCTGAAGTTATGGAAGAACCCCAATTGAACCCTGACACTGGCTGCCCATTGGGTTACACGTGCAATACTCCTGTCATGCCACCCGGCCCATGCCCTGATTTGGGAAGCTGTATAGCACCAGACTGGTGGTCAGCTTTGGTGGACGAAGCAAATACTGGTTTTTGTTTAATGTACTCTGTGGTTTAGATGACTCAGATTTTCTTATTTGTTACTGTTATAAGTTATTTGTACAAAGCAAATAAAAAAGTACCTAGAATCAACTTGTAAAGTAAAAATAATTGAACTTAACCACTATTAACTGCGCAAACTATCCCATTTCAAATTTTAAACAAAAGAACAGTAATACGATAATACAAAATTACCTGTAAAACCTGAGGGCGACCTCTGGTTGATCTGTGTAGAAATGATGCATTCCAATGCATGCAATGCCCTCTATGTTGGAGGAATCCTGGGACAACACTTCCCTGTAGTGACGCACACTCATCGTCATGTTCTGCAGTCCCTCTTCAATTCTAGCGAGCAGGAAGGATTTTGTTTTTTAAGATTATTTTACAATTACTATAATGAAAATGCAAGCTTTTCAGCAAGTATTAAATCAGTCCGCGTAACAAATAAGCGGATTTGCATACAATGCTTTGCATACCTCGCCATTTCCGTGAGCAGGGTGACATCTTTCGGGAATTTATCCAAACCTCTCTGGCAAGTATCTATGGCGGCAAGTGGTTGGTCCAATTTAACATATACTTTAGCCAGACCAATAAACGTTAGGAGCATGGGTTCTATTTGCAAGGAAAGTCGAAAATATTTCTCCGCATTTCTAGGCTGGCCCAACCGCAGCCAACAGAGGGCGACATGCACATTCCACCACCAATCTTTTACCCCGTTTTTGTCACACTTCTTCTGCGCATGCGTTGCCAATTCCAGTGCCTAGAAACGCAGAAAAATGTTTTTGTTACCAAACCATAGTTGGGCAGAATACTTGTGCATGCCCAATTATGGTATTAACCAATTTTATGTGTTACTCACCAGTTTAACATCGTTTTCCACATAAAATAGGTACTCAAATAATGCTTTTGCCATATTTTCCTTTCCCGCGTATTTCATAACATTCAGGCGGGAGACATTGATGAATGGACCACCCTCGTTTCCTGCAATCATAGATGCTGTCCCAATACGAACGTGTCTCCCAGTAGATGCTGATATCGGTCTTGCCGTAGTTGCCCTGGTCCTGAGTGCTTGATCCAATGAAGTACCTGGTCGCCCGCTAGAGGACGTACCTGGTCGAAGTACACCGGACACGGGGCGTCCTGATTGGGTGACTGGCTTGATTGCTGGACTGGGCCCATCCCTGGACATCAAAGATGTCCGAGCAGAAGGCACGCGGAGAGATGTCCCTGGTCGTGCTGTAGCTGCAATCGTGTCTTCATTAAAAACAGACTCCGCGATCCCATCGTCAAATATTTCAAGAAAATCGACGCGAACTTGCTCAGTAAGGGCGCGGGTGTTCAAACTCCATACAGCCTAATATGAAATAGTTTTGTGTTATAATTTTGAGAGTTCTTGAATTCCTCGAGTCGAAAAATATGAATGGATGTCAGAATGTCAAAATTAACTTATATTCCGGCTATTGTATTCGTTATAATTGGAAAATGTATTGAAATAAAATACGATACTACTAACCTGGTCCAGTGGGTTTTTGCGAAGTAATTCTGTGCAAATTGATATGCACTCGTCAAATTGCCTTTGTCGGAACTTAACAATTGCCAAATAGAACGGATCCATTTCAGAAACTAAAGATGTGGGATCAATATTTGGATATGATGTTGTGCTTGTCGTTGCTAGGTCACCATTTTGGAGCAAAAAGGGAGTCCATGCAAATTCGGTTTTTAGCAGTGCACTGCACCGCACTGCAATGCTGGACAAGTAGCTTGTGGCATGCAACGTAATCCGAATATGATATTAAATAAAACCCGATTCTTCGCGTAGCGATTTACTTGTTAAATTTGTATGAAAAAGCAGAAAAAAACAAGGTGGAGTAATACTCCAAAACTGAAGTTTAAAAAAACGGAATAAATATTAAACTGATTTTTGTGTTAATATTTCAAACCATGTCATTTCAATTTACGCCGTTTTAGAGCCATACTACATTTGGGAATGACTTACTAGTAAATTTCAGTTTAAACTGACCTGAATGTTCCGGAAGTATCATTTAAAAAATTATAAGTGTATTTCATTTGGCAATTAATAATCATTGCATCCAAAATCCTGGAGCACATGTCCAATAATCGGCGTAAAATTGGGAAATAGAAAGAAAACCTAAATTTACATGTATTTAGCATGGGTGTTACAATTGTCCCCATAGGATAATTACGACTGTCCCCGGCATGGGAACAATTTTTACAAGAAAGATGGTGTTGCTTTAAATTGATTTACAAATTAATCAATAACGTTGTTGTCAAGTAAACTGGTGCAAATCATAAAGCACCTCAACAATGTGTGATTTCAAAAAAAAAATATTTGGTGCAACGGATCGGCGGCATAAGCTCCGCAGTACGAAGTGTTACAACTATCCCCGGCCTCCCCTACATGGCAGGACTTATCAAATTGTAACCTAATTCTGGACAACATAAGAGTAACTGATTGTCTAAAATGTATTACGTGGTCTGAGTTTGAGTGTTGATTTGAATTTCTACATGAATACCTACTGGCATGTTTGCAACCAATTGCATTTATGGTGCTAGAGCAATAAAATAGCAAATCAAATAACGGAGAAGTCAAACAAGCCGGGGTCTCAGGGGATCTTACCAACTAAATGCAACAACCAAGGGACTCGTTTAATCATAAACGGTCTCGAACAAAATCGCCGCAATCAATTCAAATTTTACAATGATCAACGTACGTCCAGGAGAGCAGAACGAGGTAGATTATCAGAATTATATTTAATTAGGCATTATACTTAATTAGGTCGGAATTTTGAGCACTTGCAGATATATCAATGTGATTAATTCGCATTGTTGTGAGGAATGTTACAAAATTGCCTTAATAAAAATATTTCAAGTTCCAGGGTATTTTCCATGCATAAAGGCGGCACCCGCCACTGCACCTGCTTTGAACGTAAATAAACAGTGGATGTGAGCCCAAATTGAATGTTGAAATTTTGAAGTGTTTTTATTATAGCCGAAAACCTGGTCAAATCTGACAATGGCTTCTACGTCGGAGAGATAGCAATTTCTGTATAAAAGGCAGGGTAGCATTTGCAGATTTACAGCTATCAACAGAGCGTAGCCGAATAGGTTATATCCACCCAGGTTTCCGACCAACACAAAAATGAACAAGTTGGCATTCGCCGCCTTTTTCGCGATAATTGTGACTACCAGCAGTTCTGCTGAAGGTAAGCTTTGACATGTTATGTACATAATATATACTAGCGCGCCAGCCTACTTTGCGGGCTGACCTTGCACGCGACCTTGTGGAAATTCTGTACAAAAACACAAATTCGTAATCCCCCAAAATTGGGGAAATACTAGTAGTCATCCCCAGCATCGACGATGTGGTGGTTTTTGCCATTGGTTTGTTTGTTTACGCTTGTCATGTCATGGCGCCGCGCTGTGCCGTTAAAGCAATTAAAAAGTGCAAAATGTTAAAATAACGCCATAGAAACCAAATAAAAGACCAACGTCAGACGGACTATCTGATAATTTATTTTTTTATTTATAAATCATATTTTATTTTTTTGTTTTATTATATTTATTTATCTGATTTGCGTCATAATAGTGCAGGATGCACTAAATGTTGAAAAAATCATAGATTCGTTGAATTTGTCGGCATATTTCCACAGTTTCCAGAAAAATTATTTTGTTAACATTAATAGCGAGGATGGTCTGGCATCTCCCAGATAGAGTAATGCCCCTGGTTTGGCCCCCGGCGCAGCCAAAATTTAAAAAAATTAACGGAATCGAAATGCGCTCTAAACATTTTAAACTAATAACACGCGCTGCATTGTACGCAAGCCATTTTATATACGTATATGTAAAAATCCAATAATATGATGTAACAAGACATGTATTATTTTTAGGTAACACTATCACTATGTGCAGTGGAGTTCCAGGCATGGTCACTGTTTTAAATAATCTGACCCACGTGATGAGTGGGACTATTGAGACCCAACAGCCTTGTATTATAAGTATTCCTAGGGTAATTAAATCTAAAATAATGATTAATTTTTATAGCGGATTTTTAATTATTTTTGATTTCAATTTCAGCAACCAGGTGTATGCCAATTACGTGTTGACTTCACGGAATTTAATGTGGGGCCAATGGTAGGCTTATTTGGGAATTGCCCCTCAGACACGGTTAGTTTCAATGGAGCCGATAATTTACCAAATGGACTTGTCCTCTGTGGGGCAAACACAGGACAACATGGTAAGAATAACATTTTTTTTTATTTATTTTGTGAACACCGACGCCCCCATAAGAGGTCAACTTTGAGACATCTCATCTATGCTATACTGTACTCCGTATTTGCAGATACTTGTTTACGGCTTAATTTTAACATTTATTTTTAGTGTATTTGGACTACGGTAATGACGAATGCCCTATTCGCATACAAGCGAATCTACAGGATCCATCCTCCAAGTATGAGTTCCTGATCACAATGCTCGAATGTGATTCTCCACTCAAAGGTTTTGTTATAAGATTTTAATTTGTGATTGTTTTACGGGACTTCTTACACGTTTATTAATTAAATCTTAGCCCCTACTGGTTGCACCCAGTACTTTACCACAGGGCGGTCAACCGTGACCAGTTTCAATTACCCACAGCAACAGCTCAATTCCGAACGCTACTCGGTCTGCGTCAACAGTCCTGGCAATGAAATAACGGTGAAAGAAATGACTTGAAAATTAAAAATACAATTTCTAACCCAACGTTGTATATGTTTTATAACAGTGGACACCATGCGAAAATACACCCACGGATCAACCATTCTTGATTACGGGGTTTCCTAATCCTTATATGCCTCCACAACCGGGCCCAGTCAATTGCCCCACCGATTTTGTTATGATCCCACCAAATAACCGTATCTGTGGAAGCCGGTTCCCAACAACAATTAGTAAGTTAACCAAAGAGAAAGAGCTGTCCGGTTTGTAATATGTATTATTATTTATATCATGTACACAGGCACAGCCAAGCCTTTTATTATGTATGTCAACTTGGATGACAATGAAATGCCGGAAGATCCCCCACATGACCCCGACACAGGTTGTCCTATGGGTTATATGTGTAATCCGATACCTCCTGCGGGTCAAATCTGCCCTGAAGGGGGAAGCTGTTTAGCACCAGTATGGTGGTCAGCATTGGTGGACGACTCTAACACGGGATTTTGTTTAACTTTCTCTGTGGCTTAGAAAGCCCCACTGTTCACAATTACTGCTGCTGTTAATTATCTGTACAAAGCAAATAAAAAAGAACCCAGAAGCAATTCAAACATTGGTGCATCATTTAAAGGATCAAAACCAAATTACTTGTTGGAAATAAATGCGACTTCCGGTTGATCCCATTAGAAATGGTACACCCTAATGAATGCAATACCCTCTATGTTGGAGGAATCCTGTGATAACACTTCCATGTAGTGACGCGCACTTATTGTCATGTTCTGTAGTCCATTTTCAATTCTAAAGAAACTGAATAAGTCCCAATTTGATGACATGAAATACACAAGTACACTTGAAGTCATGTACATGCTTTTTTATACACAATTTTTTCCCGACTTTTAATTTATGTAGGCGTGGACATGGCGCCGCCCATGCCATCATGTCTATATGCGATTTTGCGTTGAAAGCGATAGATGCTGGGAAAGTGTTAATACTTGTTGCGTTTGACCTTAAGAAGGCTTTCAACTCGGTGTAAAGGCAATTATTACTTGAAGAGCATTGCAGAGCAAGAATCAATCCCTGTAGGTTTTTAAAGTCTGAACGGAATCTGTTTCCCTAGGCAATTTAATGAAGCTATTGTGAAAGATGAGCACGACATTAATTTAATCCCAAACTGGCTTAGTAGTAATAGGTTAGAGCTTAATCCAAGCAAGACTGACTGGATGGTACTTGTATCAAAACATAGCTGAGTTTGACCACATGTTTCACATATGGTCAAATCCCTATATGCTGTGGTGTAGATCTGCGTGGATGTGAGAGTCCCGGGTGGGGAACCACCTTGCGGAGCGACGGGTAGCGGAGTTGGGATTGATAGATATGAGTGGCGAAAGAGTTTTGAGTGCTTGGGGAGAGACGGGGGGAGTCGGAAGCGATTTCTTGTGTCTGGGACTCTGTTATGTGTCGGGAGACGTAATGGCAAAGCCCCTCCCCTAGTCATACGATAACGCAAAGCTGACGCCGTTATATTCAAATAGACGACTTATCTCTGACAATTATATAATTACACATATTCAAAGCCTTGAATTTCCACATTTGTACTATCTTTCAGGTGTGTGGGGTAAGACAAACCAGTCGGTCTTAAAACAAATTGAGAAATTCCCTAAGCATGCGGCTCGCCTAATGTTAAGAAAGCGTAGGTATGCTAGAATAAGCGACGACCTCTGCACTTCACAATGCCTTGGTTCTAAACAATTATACTCGAAAGCAATTTTGTGTACAATAAAAAGTTTTTAAGAGACTTGTGCTTCCTGCCCTGCTTAAGCAAATGTTTGTATCTAATGGTGTAATTTATGCCCACAGTACCCGGAGTGCAAGCTACACCTCCACATGTCTTATTACTTCTATTGCTAGCTCAAGATGCATAGCCAGCATTGGTGCAAAGTTATGTAATGACCTTGTCGAGGACTGTTCGACTCTTTTCACTTCAATAGCTCAGTTTTCTATGCCGGAATCCACCACCTCGAAATACTAACACCTAGCTGACTGATAAGCCTAGCCAACTGAAATATTCTAATAAATTCGCAAGTAGCCTCAATTCTGGCAATATTACTCTCTTCCTTTATTTCACACAAAAAGGGCTAAAAAAGACTTATATTTACAAAATACAGAGTGTTCCGTTCACTCCGAAGGCCAGATCAACACTTTTTCTAGAACATTCTACTACGCACTTAGCTCGCACAGGAGCACACACACAAAACATACGTATCTATACATGTCGCAACAATGCAGAACATTGCATCACTTTTTCTATTTACATACACATCCATTAGGTGGCGCCCTCCGCTCCATCCTCAACATCTGGTTCTTTCAGCGACAGACCTTAATGTTAATGCTGATGAGAACCTCTCATTTTATAAATTGAAGAAAGTGGTGACTACTTACGTTACGTCAAGCTGTTCTCGTTTATAAAATGTACTAAATGCCAGGTTTACTGTGTTCTGTGTTGAATTACTGAACGCACAATGTAATTACCCAGCAGTAGGATACTGTGTGACACTGAACAAATAAATAATGATATACTAAACATCAGAGCTGGATGATTAATAACATTGGGAGTTGGGATTAGGGATTGAGATTAGTTTCTAACAAAATTGGGATTAAGATTGAAATTAGGGATTAACCAAAACTTGGAATTGGGATTAATTCGGGATTAATTAAACAAATTATTCTTCCCGGATTAGGGAATGCGGATTGACTAGTCCGGATTAATTTTGTGATTTAAATCAATTTTTTTGAAAATTATAGATAATGAGCAGAAAAATGAATAGTGAAAAAAAATTCGGAGTGAATTTGGCTCCACAAAATTGAAGAATTTGTCATTTCGGCCAGATTGTGAAGAAAAAGGGAGAAAAATCCTTCATCCCGAACAAGCCAAATTGTTTGGATGAAATTTTACAAATAAAACAGCTTGTCTTCAACTTCTATGGCTGGGAATTGTGAGACTTAATCCCGAAATCTAATCCCGTTTTGGATTAATGGATTACTCCCAAGTCGGGATTAGGGATTTGTTTTTTCCCAGTACATTAGGACGGATTAGGGATTAATTTTTAAAATTCACGGGATTAAGGATTGGAGATTATCAGTCCCTAATCTGGAATACTAATCCATCAATCCCTAATCCGGATTATTCCAACTCTGTTAAACATGCAAGCTCCTCGGTAAATATGAAAGCGACCGCGCATTTGCATGCAAGAATAATTTTATCGCAATATTAGTGTACAACTGTGCCAAAGTCACCTACATTTTTGAACCCAAAAGTAGAGTAGTCCAAAATACAATGAATGGCAGAAAACAATGGAATACGTATTAAACTGAGCTGAAAGTTTATATTCCGAAACACGAATTCTCCAATTCCACCTTTTTAGAGGCATATCACATTTGGGAATGATTTGGCAGAAAATTTTAGTTTAAACTGAACTTAGTGTTCTGGAATTAGTATTTTTTAAATCAAAAATGTATCACATTTTGCAATTAATAATCATTGCGTTCGTAATCCCAAATCCTAGAGCAGACATACCGAGTTTGAATAACACTAGAACAATCCACACGACACAGTCCAATGATCCAAAGGATATCAATTTCTGGGTTTTCAATGATATAAAGTAATGAAGATATACTATTCACTAATTTAGGCAACTGTCATTTGATGTATGTCATAGCCGTTTTTGAATGGATTGCTTTTCAGTGACTCCACCATTTACAAAACACTAAAGGTGGGATCTAAGACTTCCTTGAAACAATCTGGTTTAAAACCTGGCCCTGTGTTTTTGTTTGTGAGTGGCTTCAACTCACCAAATATAGAGTCTCAACTTCTTAAAGATGGTAAGGCTCTTTATTCGGAGAACAAATTCTCATGCTTAACAGAATTTCCAGCAGATTTTGCACGTTTTTAGCATGCAATTTTTTTTATCAGCTATACCATGCAGCAAATTGGGCTTGATTTGTTTAAAATTAAGCGCAATTTTTTTTGCCAATTTTTTTTTTGAAAAATATGTTACCATTCTTGACATGCAAATTTTGGCGCAGTAGTATTGACAATATTGTGTGCATTAATAAATTCCAGCGCATCACTCCAGCGGGAAATCCAACCTAATAATTGTAGATTGGTCCAAATTGGCTCAATCCAAGCTGCCAGTTCCACTAGCATTTGCATCATACTTCGAAGCCTGCAACAACGTAGGCAAAGTAGGGATCAAAGGATCCCAATTACTTAAATTCCTGCATGACAATAGCATCTTGCCTCATTTTGGAGAAGTACAATGCCTGGGGACTAGTTTGGGTGCCCACGTGTGTGGCTCCATTGGATGGCACACCTGGAAATTAACAGGGAACAAGGTAGGACGAGTGACTGGCCTTGATCCAGCTGGCCCCTTCAATAAAATCCTAAAAGAAAACAAACTCAACAAAAAAGACGCCGTATTTGTGGACGCCATTCATTCGGATATTGACGGATTTGGAAGCCCTGAGCAATTCGGACATGCGGATTTCTACATTAATGGCGGAAAGGGAAAACACCAACCTGGTTGCGAATGGCTGGGTAATTGGCAAATTAGGTTAATTTGCCAATTTGTCGTAANGGATATTGACGGATTTGGAAGCCCTGAGCAATTCGGACATGCGGATTTCTACATTAATGGCGGAAAGGGAAAACACCAACCTGGTTGCGAATGGCTGGGTAATTGGCAAATTAGGTTAATTTGCCAATTTGTCGTAATATAATATGTATGCGCGTGTATTATAGATCCTATTACGACAATATTTTGCGCTCATCCCGCCGCCTTAAAGTTGTATGTAAACACAATTGAAGGCAAAATTTACAAAGGATGCAGATGCAAGGGAAAGCCGTCTAAAATTGGGAAGATTCTTGTGCCTTGTGAGAAACCTAAAGTTTGTACTGATGCATCTGTTGCAGGAGAAATGAGTTCCTTCAAGTAAGTGGAATTGCAGTTCAGTAGTACAGATGACCTTTTGAAAATCTGATTGGCGAATGTATGCCTATTTCAGAACCAGGGGGTCCAGGGGAAAATTTTATGTGGAAACGCAAGACAATTTAGTTGTTGATGAACAATTAAATGCCATAATCGCTGTAGAAAACAACCCGGTTTTTACCGAAATTAGGGATCAAGTTTTGGCTATTATTGGTGGAAAATTTACTGGATAAGTTATATTTGAAAACACGTGCATGTTTAGGTTTGGAAGAATTATATTAAAAGCGATCACCAATTAGTAATTAAAATACTATTTCCTCTACAGTTGTTTGTCGTACATTGCAATGCAAATAACACACATTTGGTTGGCACAATGGGCATTTAATATGCTAAACCATTAGAAACAACACAACTTGAACCCAAACAAATTTGCCTATATCCATGTGTAATTTAATACTTGAAATTTTCATCAAGCATGAAGTCCACTTGATTAAACGCACCATAATGTATAAAATGCTGTCTGCACATAATTAATCTCCCATATTTAACTCCATCAGAAAACGTGTTTGACAGCCAAACTAGTTTGCGTAAACACAAGCGTGACCAACTCAAACAAAGGCTTTTCCGCACCCCATGCTGGGCATGCGCATGACGACGCCCTGTTGCATAAATTTAAATTAATTGCAATTGGACCTGATCAGATAAAATCAATACTGTTTATTAATTACACATGAAACGCATTTAAATCCTGCACCAGAAATGAGATCCAATTGACTTCAAGTTTTCAAATATGATATTCAAGGCTGGAGATAAATTTGTAACTGAATTAATTATTTATTTATTTTGTCCGATTTCCCCATGGCGGCCAAAGCTGATCCGGTGGCACAATCTTCCGTAGGAACGGCTTCCAGGAATTATCATTGGTCCAATAGAGTTTTGTGGCGGCATTTGTATGTGAAGAAAGGACGGAGGTTTTCAGCATCTGCAATAGCGGAGTGAATGCTCTGGGCACTACATCAGAAGCGTTAGAACTTTAATCGTCAATATTGTACGAAATCATAACCAATTATATAATTAGCTTACAGTTGATAAGAATGTTGTGCTTCAAATACCAAGGGTAGTACTCCTCAATCACTTTGAATATTTCCAAGTAAATCAGGTAACCTGGAAAACCGGATTGGATTGGGTCAATGACTCTGAACATTTTGTTATCAATTATTTTTTTAATTACAATCCGGGCAAAGGTGCTGTCTTGGCGTAAAACCATCTGCGTCCATAATGACGACAACTTCATCCCCACCGGGCCCCGTCTTATTCCCGGTGACCCCTGACCTCTCCATTATTTGAAGTTCCATGTAATCCAAACATTGGAACCAGTAGCGGATCCGTTGTTCCTTTTTCCCACTCATGATGATGGTGCGGGCCTCCCAGCGGCCCAAAAGGAATGTAAGGACTGTAAATGTTATACAATTAATTAATTAGTTTAACCTACAAATATTTTATAGACCCAAAAGTTAGTGTACCCAAATTCCCCTCATAGTCTGTCCCATCCAAATGGACTAACGGTGGTTTGCTGTGATCCCATAATGTTTCGTTTTGAATTCCGTCCAATTTTATTATCTTTCTCCAAGCGAGGGCCTAATTAGGTAAATATTGTTATTAGTAACGTTAAAATTAGTTGTCTTGTGCTTTCTTACCGCTCGCAGCATCTTCCCCGCCTTGTCCAGGTCAAAATCCCGTGCTAAAAGAAATGTCATTCAAAACAATTCCTTAATTTAATATGGTGTGCTATAATTAATGTTTATTAGGATTAACTTAAACCATAATCCATAGCACCCACCCTTTAGCCAACGGATCAAGTACACATCCGATTTCATGTAATCCAAATACAATTCCGGACCCATCATCTTTCGAAACTGTAAAAATAAATGTATTAACTAATTTACAATAGCTAAAAATTATTTATACTACTCACTTGTGTTAGTGCCTCCGTCTCATTTTTTGAATACTTCAGCGCTTCCCCGGGAAACTCATCCGAATTCAAAAAACTCCCGCAAAACAACACCGCGTAACTGATAAGAACAATAAGGAAAATGGCCATGCCGGAGGTACACTACACGTCAATTGCACGAATGATTCTCAGGCATGCTAAATTTCATAGTAAATAACCTGGACTGGGTTGCAAACGAACGAACGTCGTAAAATCCACGTACTCATGGCTTGAGAAGTGACAATTCAGGTTTTGCATATCACTCCGGAAATCTTTGCTTCATTTTCCTTTGACTGGAGAATGTGATTGATATGCATTGACTTGGCACAGTAAACCGGCTGACACACGCTCACGCCAAGTTTCTAAAAAAAAGTGCTACATATATGGTATATAGGTTTTTTCCCTCTGCTATGAAGCCAAACGCCCAATTTAATCTGAATTACCACCACTTCATTAAGGTTAGGTTTTTAACATGTTATGAACTATACACTCAAGTTTTATTTAGCAGGTGGCCTTGATTTGCGTTGCTGCTATAATGCTTTAATTCTGTTCTAATTACTAGTATCTTTACTATTGACATTAGAGGTGCACCGGATATCCGGCCGGCCGGATATC
>JAAXYW010002654.1:0-14384 GCA_036851895.1 Orthonychiurus folsomi | reverse complement strand
ATGGAGCTTGTGTTGTGGGGTTTGATGGAAGTTGTGTGAATGTGTCTGATAGCTTTGCACCTGCTCTTTTCGATCTCTGCTTGCAGAGTTTATTCATATTGCAAGGATGTGGTGTATGATGGAGTACGTGTGTTGTGGTTGTATATCTCGGGGATAAAAGACAAAACTACAGACAAAAGTTATAGAAATCGGTAGAATTACATGGAAGATTGGCGGAGTCTCATGCCTGTGATGAGCGAATCCCTGGCTGCGTTAACTAAAGGAGGAGGGACTTAGCGTACACCCACCGTACAATGGACATATGTGAGAATTATGAACGACGAATGCATGGGCACTACATATCTCTTCCTAAGCATGCATTTACTAAGTCGTGTTGATTAGTTTAGTGGGTAAACCATTGAACCTGTCAAGCAAGGATGTCTGGTTCGAGACTCACTCAGTATTTAATTTTTTTTTTGTTTTTCTTGTTCATTTTCTTTGAGTTACCCCCTTGCAAAAAGTAATTAAGTAAATAAATATATTTGCCTCTAGATCAGTACAAAAATTGTAAATTTTGCTTGTATTTCTGTGTTATTTAGTGATTCTCAAATTTAAGATTTTTTTTGCGCTGGAATTTTTGAGGAAAAAATATGGGTTGATTTTTATGGGATTTTGATTGATTTTTGCATTGTTTTATAAAAATTTGGGTGTTTTTTGGTTGAATTTTAGTGAACTTTTAGTTAGTGCGCTAGAATCGGTGTTTATTATACTACTTCCAAACCATCTTTGTGCTAACTTTTGTGAAATTCCTTCCTCAACGCTCGAAATAATGTGATTCTTGATCAAAACTAAATCATCAGTTTTGAATTTCACCTCTTGATGGTGTTTATCATAATGTACTTTATTTTTCTCGTTGGATTCCAGGATGTTATTACGAACATATTCAATTATTTTCCAGAATTCCTCAGACTTATGCGACACTTCCAGTTCGGTTTTACCATCATTTTTCACATGCATTTCTCTATCGAATGGCGTGAGTAAATTTCTTCCCAAATTTAAAAATGCTGGTGTCGTTTTAATTGTTCTGTGAAGAGTCGTACGCATTGCAAATGCAAATTTTTGTAAATGCACATCCCACGTGCTGTGATTGGTTGAGACGTAAGCTCTAATCAATTTCTTTAGCTCTAAATTGACTGTTTCTGAATGGTTTGGCTGTGGATTGCACGGACTTGTGAATCAAAGGGTAATTCTCCAGTCTTGACATAATTTCTTGATCATTTTTGAAGTAAACTGGCTTGCGTTGTCCGACAATATTTTCTTAGGCCAACCATAACGACAAAATATTTCATCTTCCAATTTTTGTGCGACTTTCCTGGCTGTAGCCGTTCGCATTGGAAATAATTCAACCCGTTTGGATAATTCATCAATAATTACCTGGCAATACTTGTTCAATTTTCCACATCCTGATGCTGGAATTGGAGCGAGAAAATCAATATTTAAGGTTTCCATTACTGCTGATGGCGAATTGATTTCCCCAGATAGTCCTAATGGTAAGGAGTTGCTGTGCTTCGCACATTGGCAAACTTGGCAAGATTTAACGTAACTGCTATCTCCTTGTTCATATTTTTCCAAAAAACACCTTCGTTTGATTCTGTTTTTGGTGGATTATATCCATCCATGTCCTGCTTCTGGAGCATTGTGGAACATGTTTACTATGTCCGGAACCATGGCCCCTGGTATTACCGGAACTAAATAAATTTGATTATTTTCATTTGGAATTTTTTTTCGCATTTAGATCCATTAATTTGGTCAACGGCGAATTCCTTTTGCCAGATACTACTTGAATGCAGTCGATTTTGACTTCCATTCCCCAACTTTCCAAGTTCGATTTCCGAACATGGCATGGATTTCTGGCTGAGGCTGAACCCATTTCGTCTTCATTAGCAAGAGCCGTTTCGCTAATTGCACTCAGAAGTTGATCATCAAGCCTCGAGGAGAGCGTTCCGCAACTCCACTGATTTTGAAAATTGGGCGTTTCGCAACACTTTTCCTCAACGGAATTGCATCCGATTTTTTTCAAATCATGCCGGGGTAAATTTTCTCTTTCATGATTCGGCAGTCCTGGAGATTCCATTTGGATCCTTGAAGGGCTTGATCTTTCTTTTAAGCATTCTATCATGCATAATATAATCCTCATATGCTCGTCGACTAGCAATATTTGGATTTAATAACGAATTTATAATTTGCTTCAATCCTAAATCTTCCAATTGTTTCTTTTTCAAATCTTCTTTCGAGAATGTTGGATACGCAAACATCAGTACTGGGGTGTACATTTTTTCAGGACCATCATCGAACAAATCTGGATCATCCGGATGACTGGGTAAAGGTGAACGTGACAACGCGTTCACCTTTGTAGCGTCCCAAGAATCAATTTCGATAGCCCAACGCATGCGCTTCGCTTTCTTCTCCTTCATTTTGTGTAAATATGAGACAGCTTTGTTGTCAGTGTGAATTATGAATGGATGACCGTCAATGTATTGATTAAATCTTCCAACTGCCCAAATAATTGCATAGCATTCTTTTTTATAGATGTGGGCTGATCGTTCATATTTCTTGAGTGATTTGTTTATGAACATTACTGGTCGCTCCGATTCATCATCGATTTGAGTTACAACTGCTCCAAGACCAATTTCCGATGCATCACAATTTACTAAAATCGGTTTAGTGTAATCCATTCCTGTGAGCTTAACTTCTTTGTAAATAGCTGTTTTCAAATCTTCAAATGCGTTTTGTTGAAGAAACGTCCTATTAAATTTTGCTTTCTTCCTTAGTAATACATAGAGAGGTTCCGCTCTTGTGTTGAAATGACTGATAAATGTTTTAGTAAAGCTTTGTAATTGGCGTATTGACTGTGGTTGAGGAAAAGCCGTAATTGCTTGCATTTTGACCGGCTCTTTGACCAAACCCTCCGGAGTAGCAATGTGTCCAAGGAATGGTACTTGACGCCTGGCGAAAACCGATTTTTCCTTGTTGATTGTGAGATTTGCCAAACGAAGTCGTTCCAAAACACTTGCCAAATGCTGTAAATGTCCTTGAAAGTTCTTAAAAATACTAGGATGTCATCAACGAATACGTGTGTGAATTTCCTTTGAGTACCGGAATGTTTTCGGAGCATTTCGTAATCCAAAACCCATGTCCAGAAATTCGCAGTGTCCGGATTCCGTCACGAAAATCCGCCCATCTACGAGTATTGCGAAGTACATGCTCAGCCCATACTTTCTATTCAGAAGGCAATATGTTTCTTACCAAGGCAATGTATTGACTTGGCTCATAATTCTGAGCTTGGAAATACCGTTCAACATCCTGCATGTAAGCTTCGGCAGTCATTCGCTTTGGATTGAACTTTGGAATTGGAATTGCTTTAGAAATAGATGTGATCCGTATATTCCAACAAGCATCCACCAAGGCATCTTTAAAATGTTCACCTTGGGAACGTTGATTTCGATTTGACCAACTGTCATACTCCCGTAATGCTATTTCAACTTGTTCATCGATGATTTCGTCAAGTCTCTCCCTTGTGACTGTAAAGGCATTCTGATATGAACCATTGGATTGATTTCCATTTGATTGATTTTCATTTTACTGGTTTCCATTAGGTTGGTTTCCATTTCCATTGTTATGCCTATTGGAACGATCTGCATTAAGAATCACTGGCTCCGTTTCGGACCTGTGCCCACTGTGATGATTTTGTTCACCCTCATTATTTAAATTCTCATTCCGATCCATGGCTGGTGATGGAATATTCCTTCCTCGTAATGGTCTGCCTGAAGTTCCGAAGTGAGACACGGCTTGACAAAATGAAGTATCTTCCGCTAATTTCACTCTTCTCCTTTCGTTGGATTCACTTTTTTTTGTAAATAATAATTTTTTCTAGAATTGTTTCAACTCTAGTTGGTAGATTCTTGAACTTGTATTCTAATAGTTAGTTGCTTGGTTTTTCTTCACTCGTAGAATGCGTAACCCAAGGCTCAGTGACCTTAGATAAATGTTACTTGATTGGACGTTGACAATGTATAATCCTGCTGTCCCAAGTTTGTTGACTTGGATTAACCACAATAACAGAGGCACAATTTAGACGTCGCAGGGTATGTTGCACACCTCGTACATTTGATTTGAGCTCACTTGTATTTAGCACAGCGTAGTGCAATAAACTTTTTGTTTTGATTCGTGTAAGTGTGTACACTGGATACTATGTATTTATAATATGTCCCTTTAGCCCAATGCGATTTGATTATACAATGACTCAGATTTACTTGCCGTCCCAAGATAATTGTCTTGGATTATTTGAATTGACGGAAGTAGGAATTGTCAATTGTCTCGAAGTAAATGTCTACTTCGTACATTGCTTTGGCTAATCAACTATGTAGATCAAAATAAGTGACGATGAGTGTATGAGTCGAGTGGAGTCTGAATTGAGTCTTTTTGGGTTGGGAATATGGTAATTAGGCAAACGAAACGGTAGAATTTCCGACAAAATTTCCATCCGAAATTGTATTTTACAAATTTTTTCCAAAATATTAACTTTAATGAATTATTCCCTTTAATACTCGTACGTATTGTACGTGAATTGGACAATTTATTCTTATTTTCGAATTGCCCCAACTGGTTTACTTCACGTTGTGCTAATTGAAAATATTTTCTCCTGGCCCCAATTAGTTTACTTAACGTTATCATTCTCCCCCTCAACAGTTTTGTGAGTCATAATGTATGTCAACAGTGTTTGTTATTTTCCCATACACAACCAAGTTACGACTTGTAATTTCCTTTAGCTGTAGTGGGTTCTCAATTTGCCCCTCCGGTTTCTAGATACAAAAAGTCAAAATCTGACTTTAATTGCGCACTGATGAGATGCTCCTCAATTTGCACTGATTTTCCTTTACAACGATCGCCACATGTGGGGAAGAGGGACAGCTGACTAATGATGGCAAATCTCTCTCACCCCAATAATTATAACCCAAAGCTGATGATCAACTCCAAATCGCACTTCTATCCGAGATATTCTTCTGCCCGGTGGACAGTCAATGCGGAAAATCAGAGCACAAAAACAAATTGGCAATTTCCAGTACAATTGAATACTCTTATTTGGAAACCAGTAACCTAATGACAAAATTATTGTAATAAGTTGTGTTGGGAAACAAACACTAACACACAGCGTTATGGGACGTAAACAACAATAAGGCACCAGTTCCAGACGCCAGACAGCAAGTCCCGTCCTCCATTCACCTCCCGTCCTCCATTCACCTCCCGTCCAGGTAGACTCCGTCCAGCTACATTCGTAAATGTACTCGGCTGAGTCTCCGTCATCATATCGCCAGACTAATTATCCTAGCATTGATAATTAGTTCCTCCTCTCCTGTCATCTCCCCGGTCATGAACTCGGGCTCTCACAGGTGGCCTCAGAAGTGGTGGGCTGCGGCAGACAAAAATGTCGTATTAACTATGTCCCAATGCCATTCCGAAAATCTCAGTTTGTAGGCATACACACGATACAAAATCCAAAAGTAACGATGAGATGCTTAACTTCGTGTTTCCCTTTCTGCGAACACGAATCGACCCAATCAATGCCTAGCAAAACAACATACATTTGTTTTCACTTGCGCCGTGTCATGGCGCCCGCGTCGCACCGTTAAAGCAATTAAAAATTGCGAAATGTAAAAATAACGCTATAGATACGAAATAAAACAAACGTCGGACGGAGGACGCACGGATCACGGACGGAAATTACTTGGTTGAGATGAGATAACGTGTATTTTTGCTTACTTATGTTTAATTCGTAGACTGGTATTGCACATATTACATATAAATTAAAATTGATATGACTTCTATAATTATTTTAGGTTTGCATTTGAGAGCTCCAATGGCCAGTTGTTGGGGGACAAAAACTAGGGGGTTGGTATTCCTCCTCAAATTCGGGGTATGTGGACACGAAGTTAGGGCCACCTGCTCTACAGTACCCAAGGTGTGGTGTAAACCTAACCCGTTGCTGATAATCCGCAACGACTTCTTGTGACCAATTAATCATTTCTACTACTTTAGAGTATTTTTGACCTTTCAGTGGTAATGGGAAAATTACGACTGGGTCTGTGTCTCCTTGATGATTGCTAGTGCAAAACAGATACAGATTTTATGTGTTTTATCACTGGTCAATTAGTTTTCAAGATTAGTGCTAGACAGCTAATGGTGAATTTCTTACAATTCCACTTCAGTTATTCCCATGAATTCCATTAGGTCATCCTTGGGAAACTCACTGTTACAACTCACAATAGAGCTCATAGCAGGGTAGTATGAGAAAAATACCATGCACATCTCATCTGTAGTTGCGCGTCCTATTAAAATAATCCTATAAGACTTTTGAGAATTTACTCTTGAATTTATAAACTTACCACCAACCACAGCTTCACCGTTTTTCCAGTTTGTGTCATAAACGCACTCTGTGGAAGATTAGGACAAATAGTATATTTGAGTTTGCTTCATTCCTATGAGATAACACGTTGGTATGTTCCGGATTCACCTAAAGAAAGATGGTCACCAGGCAAAAGTTGAAGCTCCGTTGCAAGTGCTCGTGTTTGTTGAAAATTAAAATCGTAGCTGTCATCATTGACGATCCAAGGCAATTCGACACCGTTTCTGAAATGTCGGACTTTTATCTGACGCCCTATGACATTAAAGTTTGCATAACGTGCAGGCACCTGGATTGCATGTTGTAGGATTTTAGGATTAGGTCAGTTTACCTGATAAATGGGAGTGCATTAAGAAATTAAAGAGAGTAATTCCCTCGGGGGGAAATTCATTCGTGCAACTCGCCTGACAGTGTGACACGGTCGTAAAATTGCTCACATTAGGGGGAAGGGTTTGCGTAAAATTTACTTCGGATCCAATAACGAATCGAGCAGCTTCGATTTCTCTGAAATATAAAATCTACTGTCAAATTAAGGACAGGGGAGTACAAATTTAATATTTGTTGTGCACCTGAGCTTATCTGTATAATACAATTTAAGACCAGTATCGAACTGTACACCGGCAACATTCTGAGGATTATTGTAATGAACTTCAAGTTTGTAGTAATCGCCGGCCACTATGGGAAATCCTAGTTTGGGTGGGAACATGACGAGCTGAATGAAAAATTATTGAATTAATGAAAATTTTATAAATTTAAGATAACTTATAGTAATTATGGTCGAATTGTATTTACCTCACCACCAATTGCCCATCCATAAGCAATGGATTCACAATAGTGACCTGGGAATTCCGCATCTTTAGGATAATAACAATCATCCCCCTCTTTACCTAAATAAGCATCAAAGATCGGCTCGGTTCCTGGCGGCACATGACATTTATAAGCTTCCATATGATGCGTATGTTCGAGGGCGTTGGGGCTTTCAATAATTGCCGTAAACTGGAACACATGCAAAACGGCATTCAAAAGTATGCTAATTTTTACCAGTTTCTAGTTGAATTTATTGTCGAAATACCCCAACAATGTGGTGAGTAGTTGGAAGATTGGGGGATTTATGCATGGAGCACCAGTACGTTGTATGATGCTGCGGCATTGATTTGTTGGTTCGTAACTCCCAAACTTTGAACCTGGAATTGATAGAAAAAACGATTAGAAAATGTTTCATGTTTTAGGAGAATTTTTTGAAAAGTATTATGAATTTTGGGAGATTTCGTGTTTCTGGTTTACTTTGATAAATCTGGCTCCTCCGGAAGGACAGGGTCTAGTAAATTGACAGAAATTGATCCACGATTTGTCCCATGGTAAACCAGATCATCGGTCTCGCCAAAACTCCAAATAATCTTTACTGTGTCTTTCTAAATTAAATTATAAAATATACACTTTAAATTGTCAAATTCAGATTTGCAACAATGGCTACCATACAGTGATTTTTAGATCGTTAGAATCACAAGTGTCAAGCTTTCTTGAGAATTTCAAATGAGTGTGGCTGCCATTTTGTGTATAAGAATGAAGGAGATAATCTTGGCTTGGGTCCAGTTCAGGCTTAACCATTCCAATCCCATGACTATCCTAAGTATAAGAAGCATTATTATTGCTTATCATTATGTTATTAGGTTAAAGAATAATTTATATAAATGTGGATTCATAAACAACCCTTAATATTAAAATGGTTTACATTACAACGCTAACCTCCAAATGAGCTGCACCATCAACTGAAACCCAACCTACAGCTATATCGGCTCCCAACATGCTACCGGTTTTGGATAGACCAAAACCTACAAAACCTGTGGTGGCGGCCGTTACCTCAAATACCATACGGTCAGGTTCGACAGGGTCAATGGACCAAGAGACTTTATAATTATCATTTAGGATTCTCTGGAGGGTACAACCCGTAGAAATCGAGGCGAGTAAGAAAATCAGAGATGTCAAATCTGACATTATTAAAGAGAACAATTAGCGTAAAATATGAATATCTGGCGTAATATGTGGCTTAGGAATTGTATTGGGTAGGTAGTAACGGCCTGGGCTTTTATATACGCAGAATTGATTACCTAAAATGCGTCAATTTTATTCTAAGTACTTAATTAAAAATTAGAAAAACAAAACGCTTGAGGTGTGGCAGCCTTCCAACAGAAAACAATTATCCCGAACTCAAGTGCACGCAAAATTCCACGAACCAATGATTGCATCACATCCAGCCTTCAAAATAAATTAACTAATCTAAATTTACTCTGAAACTCGGTTATCGTAATGCATTTAATGAGTGCCATTTATAAGCATGCAAGAATTCAGAGTGGTGCTTGCGCCATTTCAATATTTTGGATCAATAATAGCGGATATCAGTCACACAATAATTACTGGAAAATCTTGAGTATTTACTACGTAGTACTCCACCATACCCTATGGCTATGGCGGCTGGAAAATTGTACAATAGAATTGTGTCATTCAAATGAATTCCACTCATTATTCATACTACTACTTAATCATGTCAGCCGTATCTTGAAATCTTGAAAATTTTAATTACTCGAGTTTCCACCAATGCACCTGTCCCTTGTTCTATTACGCAATTGCATCATTGAGTTTACTGACTGAAAGATGGTTTTAATTGGTCACTGCAAAAGCGCGATAGCGATTGGTCAACTAACAAATAGATTCTGGAGGAATGTTTCCAAAAAATATTTCCTAACTCAAGTAGGGCGGAACACTACCAATTTAGTCAGTCTATTGGTTTTAAAATTTTCCAAGGTACTTCAGAGTAATTTGGATTGTGCAAGACACAAATGGTGGTGAACAAAACAATTAATCAAGTTAATAAACTTCAACAAAATTGATGACGTTCATAGATGATTGTTTTCTGTAAATAAATCGTTTAACACCGGAGACCACAGTTGCGACTAGGGGTATATAGTAACTGCCCGGAATGTTTACGGGCACGTAGGACGCAAAACTTGATATCAGGGCATTTTACAACCCTAGTCGCGACGGGAGAAATTTCTGTATAAAAGTCTTGCCAACTGCAATAACCTGTATTGTTCATGCATACACATCAACACACCCCATATCTCCCATTTTATTAATAGCTTTGCCTGTACACCGCAGAATTTAAAAAGTATTTCAAACAAAATGATAGCCGAAATGATATTGCTGATCACGCTTATAATTTTTGCTGGTATGAAGTCGTACAGGTACTTGAGGCCTTATGGATTTCCACCAGGTAAACCTCGCAATTTGGCAAAAGACAATTAGTAGTCTCTAGCCTGCTGTGTTGCTACCTTTTCTACTGCTTGACTGTCTAATTCTAATTTACATATCGGAATTTGTAGGGCCACTTGGACTTCCGCTTTTTGGTAGTTTGCTCACATTTCGAAAGTCACCCCTTACCGCCATGATGCGATGGAAGAATGAATATGGTGATATAGTTGGTTTGAATCTGGGTCAATTCAGGTAACATTTAAAAGAAAGTGATATTATAATTAACAATTCATATGGTGATTTAATATGTATTCCCCAAATGAGCAGGGCAGTGTTGATCAGCGATTACTCTCTTCTCAAGGAAGCATTTAACAATGAACAGTTCAATGGGCGCCCAGAATTTAAGCCTGCTCTCCTATTTACTGGTGGGGAAGCTCAGGGTGAGCCCCTTAATTCAGTTTCCTCTCTTTTGAATAGGCAGTTTAGAACATCGAGCTTTCAATTTCACATTTGCAGGCACTTTAACCTCTGATGGAAACCCCTGGGCTGTCATACGTCGGTTCACCATCAAGAATTTAAATGACCTTGGATTTGGGAAGAAAAGTACTGAAAGCATGATTCAAGATGACGTGGCTAAAATGGTCAGCAGTTTAGCTGAGAATTCGACAGCACCAATACAATTGCACGACAAGTTCTACGTTCCTGTTAGTAGTCACTTGTGGTACATCTTGGTTGGTAAACGGATATTAGACCACGAGTTTGAGTCCTTCAAAAATGCATTGGTTCGGCTTCATAAGTAAGTTTGATACAAGGTCACTTCATTATTGCTTCAGGGATTCTGTCGTCACCAATATTCTGTTCCCGCCGTAGAGCATTGTGGCGACCCATCGGCTCAGCAATTTGGTTTATGCCATGGCTAACAAACATCTTTCCAAATTGGACCGGATGGCGCAGCCTGGTAGAAACTCTGCCGTTGATAAAGACCCTTGTAAATGATGAAATAGTGAAGCATAAGGTGTCCATGGATGTAGGGTGTAATAACAACAATGAAAAGCCATCGGATTTGATCCAAGCATACCTTTTAGCCATAGCAAAAACTACAGACAAAGTTTCGCAGTTTTACGATAGTTCTGGGGGTACGTCGTAAATTGAAAAAAAAGTTTTTTTTTAAATAATTAATTAATTAAAGTTCTTAAGTCAATATTTCTAATTTAGAAAACCATATGAGAAGTATGGTGCTCAATTTATTCGTCACTGCATCGGAGGCTGTGAGTAATACTCTGAATTGGACATTTACATATCTTAGCCTGTATCCAGAAATTCAGAAAAAGCTATTTGAAGAAATTCAGCAAGTAATAGGCTCTAATAACACGCCAAACCTTTCAGATTCTCTAAAGTAAATAGAAAAATTCTTAAAATTATTTATACCATAAATTGACGATTAACAAAGGATTGTTAGTAACATGTAAATCAAATTTAAATTACAGCATGCCATATGCGAATGCCATTATCCAAGAGGTCCTACGCATTGCATCCACATCTCCGTTTTCTAATTTCCAAATGACAACATCTGATGTCAACTTCCATGGGTATTTTATCCCTAAAAATACAGTAGTGATTGCCAACCTGTATTCCCTCCACCATTCCTCAGTTTGGGGTGACCCGGAAGTGTTTCGCCCCGAAAGATTTCTGACCCCTCATCAAGCTCAGCAACCGCCACTCATTCCATTCTCTGTTGGACTCCGCGTATGTTTGGGTCAGGCATTTGCACGGAATGAATTATTTTTATTTATGGTTACCCTATGTCAACGATTTATTTTTGAATGGGACCCTTCGACTCCAATCCCGTCTGCGGATGATCTTACTGACCAGTCCCATGTCAGTATTTTTCGCTTTGCTAAAAATTACAGTTTTGTATTGAAGGATCGGTTGATGGATTTGAGGCTGGGACAGGTCACTTCTGCAGCTTAAACTTTCGGAAATTCTATTTGCATTAGCTTAATTAGATAAGAAAATCTTAGGTGGTCGTTTAGATTTTTTAATTATGTATGAAGATAATAAATTTAGGAGAATGATTTTTCAAACATTTCATGAATACTTCTGTTCAACCACGGTTCAAATTGTTTGTTCGCATAATAAGATTGCGTCTGGATTATTGTTGAAAGCCTTGTGCTCGGTTTAAAAATATTAATTGTCAACTATACATTTAGCACTTCAAACAGAATGGCAGCAATCGAAATTCCATATCAGCCGCACCCGTAATGAATTTTGATGAAGGATGGGCCCAATGCATTCTGCGTTGCATTTAATGAGATTACATTGTAAATAATGTTAAATGATGCGGTCCCACCCCCACTAGTTAGTTGTTAGTATTATCTTCCTTCAATTATAAATACAATTATCAATAATAACGATTATTGGCATTGCAATCAAAAATTTATTGGCACGGAGTCTACAACAGTACTCACAAAGATAATCTAGCGCACTGCAAGTTTAACAGAATTTATACTCTCTTAAGACAATAGAAATTCATTAAATTTTGGACTCAATGTGCAACCATTTATTTTGCCAGTTACTTTGCAAAGTCGTACAAAACTTTTCCCTGACGCCGACTATTCAAATAAATGTAATGGATTTCTTTGGAAAAATAAGTTGACTTCACCGCCGGGTCACTGACCATATCTTGAAACCATTTTGCCCAAATAGGACTACTTTGAATTTTGGGCATCAAATTGTGGATTTGCTTGACAACTGGGATCCTCTCGATGAATGGCCAAATCATGTAATCAAGCATACCGGGATTCGCATTTCCTGAATAATTATATATGTACATTTATATATATATAGATTTTTTATCCAAATCTTCGCCAGCATTAGTTTCCGCCTGCTTACCCCCGAAATACTTGGTGCCTCTTTTTTCCAATTCCATTTCGAATTTGGTTAACGCACTGGATAGGTCATTGACCTCTACTTCTGCCGCTGAGCCTTTAAGATCCACTTGAAAAAAGAGTTTAAAGATATGCGGAATCACGTCCTATGATTAAAATTTAGTATTTAAATTTTTGAAATTTGACAATTCAACCTTAGAATATATTACGGAATCAAATTTAGTGATCCAAAGACGATCCATTGCTTTGCCAATGGGTGGACCCACCGGATACAGCGGCGTATTTTTACCAATATCATTCAAATAGTCAGAAATGATCAGACTCTCGGACAGCACTGTTCCACCTGGGAATTCCAAGAGCGGGACTTTACCAGAATGATATTTCTCATAGATCCACTCAGGTCTATCGGTGCAGTTCATGTTCACTACATCCAGCCTGGATTTTAAAACAAGATCGAGAAACAATTTCCATTCCATTCATAAATCCGCAATATCAAGTATCCTTAATTTACATTATTTGTTTGGCTGCTGCCACAAGGAGAACTCTTTGCGCATATGGACAATACAACATACTGTACAGGCGCAAGTTATCCGTTAATGGCGGACAAGGAGCTCCTAAAATAAATTACGATTAATAGGAAAAACCGTACCAGATACCGTTGGCCTATAAGAAATAATTTGTTTACCTGTTGAGAGATGCGGTGAATCGTTTTTCTGCATTTTGGACACAAATGTTTTGTACGTGTGGGCAGTATCAGTACTCAAAAGCTTCTGACTTTTTTAGTGGAAAGTCTATGCTTTTAAATTATAGGAAAGCCTGTCATAAGTGCGTGTGGTGGGATGGTCCAGGTCCTAGCCAATTAAACAAACATGGTACGTTTAATTTTATTATCAGTTTATCACGGTTTCACGGTAAAGTGCTGCGACTACTCCTCAGGAAAATCAATAACTATATAAGAACTAGCAGAATCAGAATGCATGGTAGGTTGAACGTACCAGTACTCGAAACATTTAATAATTAATTGTTGTCAATCACTAATCTCAACTACCATTTGCAACTGATATGTTATATGTTATTGTGCATAAGGCTAATCACACTTCAGCACAAATTTAAAAACACAATACAATTTTTTACCTTTCTGGGAATCGGAATTTGCAAATTTGCGTAGTGGTGTGCAAACTGCAAAGCGCAATCGTAGTGTTTATATAGTAGAGTGGTTTGCTGCCCGAAGGATTTGACAAACTCAATTTGAATTGTTAATGTTTAATAAAGCACTTTTAGTTGAGTACACTCGATTTTACAAATATTTGCAGGCATAGCATTGGCAATTTGGCTTGCAAATAATTACGAGCCTTATAAATGCATGAAGACGCTAAAGTTTTAATTATACCAAAAAAATCAACACTTTAACAAGGAAATCTTACTCCACAGTTTCTTCGTCATATTATAATATAACGTCAACTTAAAGTTAACAATGACAAATAGTTACGAAAGAATATAGCAGTACGCATGGTAATAGTATACAAATTCACATTGGCACACCAAATGCAGATCGAGGGACGTGTTTAGAGCTAGCGCTCTCAGTACCGGTTCTGAGAACCGGTGCACCGAGTCCCAGCTCGGTACAAATTCGGTACCGTTAGTACCGGGAATTTCAATGGTTTTGCCGTCCTTCCAAGTCTACGGATTTACTTCCTCTGCAAAATTTGTAATCGTTTTCTTTTCGTTGTGCAACTGCCAAATTTCCATTAAAATATTTTTCATTGGAGTATTTGTTGAAATATCAGTTAATTTTGAAGTAATTTCTT